>JABUQX010103766.1:77500-97500 GCA_015478945.1 Trachelipus rathkii
TAGTAGGATATCCATTCCGGGGAAAAATGACCGCGACCTTTTTTGACCTTTTCTGACCGCGACCTTTCTTGAGCTCGAATTTTTACCTGACCTTGACCTTTTTTGGCGTTTACCTTTTTGGGCCTTGACCTTTTTTTCGACCAACCCTTTGGTCTTCCATGGGTCAATTTTGGCCCAAATTTTTACCTACCCTTGTCCTTTTAGGGGAAGTCGATTTTTTGAGAACCCTAATTTTTTGAGAACCCTAATTTTTTGAGAACCCTAATTTTTTGAGAACCCTAATTTTTGAACTTATTTTTGAGAACCCAAATTTTTTGGCAACCCTAATTTTTTGGCAACCCTAATTTTTTGGCAACCCTAATTTTTTGGCAACCCTAATTTTTTCGGCAACCCTGATTTTTGGCAACCCTTCGAAGAAGGGTTGCGCCAAACGGTTGCGTCAGCAACCGTTGTACGTATTACCCCCTATTTTACGCCCCCTAATTTTTTCGACCGTGGGCAATTTTTGCCCACGGTAATTTTTGATCTTCCTTTAGGGGCTTAGCCCTATTTTTTGATGTCTTTACCTTGTTTGACCACCTTGCCAGATACCATGGGTCAATTTTGGCCCACGGTAATTTTACATTGTTTGACCATGATATTTCGGCTTTTACCTTGCCATATACCGTGGGTCAAATTTGACCCACGGTAATTTTTTGATCTTCCTTTAGGGACTTAGCCCTATTTTTCGATGTCTTTACCTTGTTTGCCCATGATATTTCGCCTTTGACTTCCCACACATATACCATGGGTCAGATTTTGACCCACATAGCAGTGGCTTTGATGGTTGTCTGCATAAGAGAGTATCTAGTGATGTTCTATTAGTGTTCTATGAGTATTAGGTGAGTGCCAGGTGAGTGCCAGGTGAGTGCCAAGTGAGTGCCAATGAGTGCCAATGAGTGCCAAGTGAGTGCCAATGAGTGCCAAGTGAGTGCCACATAGTGCCAAGTGAGTGCCACATAGTGCCAACTGAGTGCCACTTTTTTCAAGCCTTTTCTAGCCTCCCCTGAGCCTAGAATAGCCCTAATATGGGTGTCTACCCCTAGGTAATAAGGTATGAGGAATCGATTGGTGTATATTACAATCTGCTAGAATGCTTCCTACTATGAGTTAGTATTTTTATAACACTTATAGCACGACAGAATATACACATGCCTAGATACATACACTTACACTCACACCCACACTACAGTTACACTTACCCTTACACTCACACACTCGATATTTTGACGCCTCAGCATTAATGGCCTCAGCAATGATGCCTCAGCATTAATGCCGCAGCATTGATGCCTCAGCGGCTAATGCCTCAGCATGATGCCTCAACATTAATGCTCAGCATTGATGCCTCAACACCAAGGTTCATCTTTGATGACTCATCTTTGATGACGTCATCTTATACCACCTATATTGATGATTCATCTTTGTTATCACCTTTGATGGCTCATCTCTACCCACATCATAGAACAGAGTTAATATTAATGTCTTTCCCTAAGTTCATAAGCTAACCACCAGGGCGCAGTGTGCGCCCTGTGAAGGCTGACAACCCCGCACCAGCAGGTGCGACCCGCCGCGCCGCGCGCGCGCCCGCAGGCGTATTCCCCCGCCCGCCGCGTGCCCGCAGGCGCAATTTTCCGCGGCTGCCGCCGCGTGCGCCGCAGGCGCAATATTCCCGCGCGAATGAAAAATATATACTATAAGTCATTCATTTTATTTTATACTTAAACATTTCAAAGAATTTCTTTTCAAATTACTATCAGTCATTCATTTTTATTTCATACTTAAACATTTTATTAAAAACATTTTTTACGAACCTAAACTGTAACTCATTACAGACCTATTATTTAACACATATTTATTAACATTATTTTTACTTAATACTTTTTACTTAATACTTTTTAATTTATAAATTTTAAAAATTGTATGTAAGAAGAAAAAATTCAGAAGTGTCTGATATATAAACATTTTATTTACTACAATTGTACGAAATTTTATTAAAAACATATACTTTACATACCTTAAAGCAGTAAAACAGTAAAACAATAGAGGTGTTATTACCTAACACCTAGGGGATTAGTATGCCTTTGTTTTACTGCTTTACTGCTTTAACTCTGCACTGCTTTAACTCATGTTTTACTGCTTTAACTTTCTGCTTTACTTTTTTTAACCCATGTTTTACTGCTTTAACTCTCTGCTTTACTGTTTTAACTCTCTTCTTTAGTGTTTAAGTATCTAGATGAGTGCTTCAGGTGAGTTTTATTACCATTATGTTTTCTTTTATATTTTTTATTTTGTTTTAATACTTTTTATTTATTATTTCTATTTTTATTTTTGTTTTAATACTTTTTTAATTTTAATTTGTAATGTAAGAATAAAAAAATTCAAGTGTCTGATATATAAACATTTTATTTTAATAAAATTTTTTTAAAATTTTATTACCGCCACATCCGGGGCGGCCCCTTAAACCCGTAAAGCTGTAAAACAATAGAGGTGTTATTACCTAACATACCTAAGGGATTAGTATGCTTTTGTTTTACTGCTTTACTGCTTTAACTCATGTTTTACTGCTTTAACTCATGTTTTACTGCTTTAACTTTCTGCTTTACTGCTTTAACTTTCTGCTTTACTGCTTTAACTTTCTGCTTTACTGCTTTAACTTTCTGCTTTACTGTTTTAACTCATATGTTTTACTACTTTAGCTCATATATTTATTAACATTATGTTTTTTATTTTATTTTAATACTTTTTATTTATTTTTATTATTATTATTTTTATTTATTTTTTATTATTATTTATTATTTTATTTTTATTTTTATTTTTATTTTTATACGTAGTGTAACATTATGTTTTTTATTTTATTTTGTTTTAATACTTTTTATTTATTTTATTATTATTTTTATTTATTTTTATTATTATTTTATTATTTTTATTATCTTATTTTTATTTTTATTTTTATACGTAGTGTTATTTACTTCATGCCTATTGTTATTATTATTTAGAACACACACACACACACACACACACACACACACACACACACATTCACTATGACACTTATACACACATTCACTATGACACTTATACACACATTCACTATGACACTTATACGCACATTCACTATGACACTTATACACACACATTCACTATGACACTTACATTTTTCCCATAGGCACCCACATTTACACTTACACTCACACACAGATTTGCTTACACACACACAGATTTACCACTCACAGATTTACTTACTCACACACACACACACACACACACAAGATGGTCCGAAAATTCACACAGATTTGCCACTCACACACAGATTTACTCTACACTCACATAGATTTACTTACACTCACACAGATTTGCCTCACACACAGATTTACTTACACTTGTGCAGACTCTTTTACACATTTCAAATGCATACATGCACTGACTCACACAATATTTACTTACACGCTCACGCGCCCACACACACGCACACTCACTTACGCATATAACGTATAATTTATTAAAACATTTTATGTTTTTAATTAAACACGTGTACATTTATATTAATCATTCAAATATAACTAAAATTATTTCAAAGTTCTTAAAACTTCTATAATAAATCAATCTTTATCTTTGAACAGAATTTATTATTACCTGTTAATACTTTTTGTTTATAAATTTTATAACTATCAAGTTTTAAAATAACTTTTACTAAAATTTTATGAAATTTTATTAAAAACATATATTTTACGTACCTTAAAGCAATAAATCAGTAAATCAGCAAGGTTAGCCCCTAGCACCCCTCTACACCAAGCTATGCCACGTTTTGTTCTAGTGACTTACTGCTTCATCTTTACCCATGTAATAAGTATAAAAATAACAAAACAAGTTCTTCTCTGCTAACATATCATGTATTTTGTTAAAATCTTTCTAAGTTCTTATTTAAAAATAACAATTTACTTACATTTATATTATTCGCTCGATGTTAACTAAAAAATTGTTATTTTTAAATAATTCGGATTTTCTTTATTATTATTATTATTATTATCTATGTACATTGACAATCCATCACGAGAAAACACAACAACCCGCACTCCTTACAGATACGAAACTGACCTGACCTCTCTCTGTAAAATGTGTTGAAATAACTACCTTAGGTCTAAATTTAGGATAATCCTTTTTGTACCCCGGGGCGATTTAGGCCTAATTCCCGGTCAAAATATATTTCAAACTGACCTTTTTCTGTAAAAGGTGGTGCAATAACTACGTTAGGCCTAAATTTAGGTATAAATTTAGGATAAACCTTTTTGTATCCCAGGCTGATTTAAGCCTAATACTAGGTCAAAAGGTAATTCCAGTATAGACAAGAATCGAGAATCAATGTTATTATTATTTTATAAATATATTTCAAACTGAAACATGCTGGAACGGTAAGATCCTTTAAGCAGGTAAGAAGGAAATGTTTACCTTTCTTGTGAGTGGACGGGTAATCCTTATCTCTATATGACCTCGTATGTGATTGGTCGAGAATTATTTTATCGCTTTTAGGTATGAAAAACATGTTTTTTCATATCCTGAACCTGGGTTTCGTTCATTTAAACTCTTAACATACATGTTAAATATTTATTTAAGAAAGTAAAATAAGGATAATAAAAACTTTACTATATAATTAGAATTTTAATAATCATTATCTTACAGTAATTTATATATATATATATATATATATATATATATATATATATATATATATATATATATATATATATATATATATATATATTTATTATATATATAAATGGCTAAATTAAATATATACAATGATTTTATATAAGGTTCACATTAAATATAATACAGGAATATTATTATATATAACACTTCCACATACATTTTACACATAATGTTTATGATTATTTTATATTAAAATTCTCCAAATCTTTGCAGATATGCCAATCATTTATATCATTATCGATGATATAGTTTCGTGTCTCAGTAATACCTTCAGTTAACACATACGTAAAAAGTTCCCGCTCAGATATCATAGTATATTTACATTCTGGGTCACCTGCATAAATACTTTCTTGCCATTGTTTTCTAAGTAGATAAATGAATTTCTGTACGTCTATAGAACTTAGGAAGGTAAACATTTCCTTCTTACCTGCTTAAAGGATCTTACCGTTCCAGCATGTTTCAGTTTGAAATATATTTATAAAATAATAATAACATTGATTCTCGATTCTTGTCTATACTGGAATTACCTTTTGACCTAGTATTAGGCTTAAATCAGCCTGGGATACAAAAAGGTTTATCCTAAATTTATACCTAAATTTAGGCCTAACGTAGTTATTGCACCACCTTTTACAGAAAAAGGTCAGCAATCCTTACAATTGATACGAAACTGACCTACATCGCCCAGGGTACAAAAGGATTATCCTAAATTTAGACCTAAGGTAGTTATTTCAACACTTTACAGAGAGAGGTCAGGTCAGTTTCGTATCTGTAAGGATTGCGGGTTGTTGTGTTTTCTCGTGATGGATTGTCAATGTACATAGATAATAATAATAATAATAATAATAAAGAAAATCCGAATTATTTAAAAAACTTTGAAATATTTTTAGTTAACATCGAGCGAATAATATAAATGTAAGTGAATAATTGTTATTTTTAAATAAGAACTAAGAAAGATTTTAATAAAATACATGTTATGTTAGCAGAGAAGAACTTATTTTGTTATTTTTATACTTATTACATGGGTAAAGATGATGTAAAGCAGTAAGTCACTAGAACAAAACGTGACATAGCTTGGTGTAGAGGGGTGCTAGGGGCTAACCTTGCTGATTTACTGATTTATTGCTTTAAGGTACGTAAAATATATGTTTTTAATAAAATTTCATAAAATTTTAGTAAAAGTTATTTTAAAACTTGATAGTTATAAAATTTATAAACAAAAAGTATTAACAGGTAATAATAAATTCTTTGTTCAAAGATAATGATTGATTTATTATAGAAGTTTTAAGAAACTTTGAAATAATTTTAGTTATATTTGAATGATTAATATAAATGTACGTGTTTAATTAAAACATAAAATGTTTTAATAAATTATGGTTATATGTGCAAGTGAGTGTGTGTGTAAAGTAAATCCTGTTATTGTGAGTGTAGAGTAAAATCTGTGTGAGGTGTGTAAGTAAATCTGTGTGTGAGTGTAAGTAAATCTGTGTGAGTGTAAGTAAATCTGTGTGTGAGTGTAAGTAAATCTGTGTGAGTGTAAGTAAATCTGTGTGTGTGTGTAGTAGAGAATCTGTGTGTGAGTGTAAATAAATCTGTGTGAGTGTAAAGTAAATCATCTGTGTGTGTGTGTGTGAGTGTAAGTAAATCTGTGTGAGTGTAAGTAAATCTGCGTGTGTAAGTAAATCTGTGTGTGAGTGTAAGTGTAAATGTAAGTGTATATGGGAAAATGTAAGTGTCATAGTGAATGTGTGTATAAGTGTCATAGTGAATGTGCGTATAAGTGTATAAGTGACATATTGTGTATAAGTGTCATAGTGAATGTGTGTCATAGTAATAGTGAATGTGTGTGTGTGTGTGTATGTGTATGCGTGTGTGTGTGTGTGTGTGTTCTAAATAATAATAACAATAGGCATGAAGTAAATGGCTTTGCACGTTGTAAAGGCTTAGTGAAATAAGGATATTAAAGATGGCTAAGATATTGTAAAGATAGATAAAGAATAAATGATAAGAATAGATAAAAGTGTTAAAGGAAACCAAGATGAAGATAAAGACATGATGTTGCATGCGTCATCAGGAAATAAAGAATAAAGAAATAGGATATTGAGAATGTGAGATATTAGTAAAGGAAATAGATAAAGAATGTGTGTAAAGAATGAAGTAAAGTGTAAGATAAAGATAAAGGCATGATGTTAGTAGATATGTGGGCTAAAGTGGTAGAAGACATGTGGTTAAAGACAGTCAGACGGAGGTTAAAGAAACGAGTGAGAGCGGAGGTTAGAAGGCAAATAGCTGAAAGTTAAAGCAGTAAAGCAGAAAGTTAAAGCAGTAAAACATGAGTTAAAAACAGTAAAGCAGAAAGCAGTTAAAACAGTAAAAACAGTAAAACAAAGGCATACTAATCCCCTAGGTGTTAGGTAATAACACCTCTATTGTTTACTGCTTTACTGCTTTAAAATCAGTATAAAACATATGTTTTTAATAAAATTTCGTACAATTTTATTAAAATTGAATGTTTATATATCAGACACTCTGTGTGTTTTTATTCTTACATTACAAATTAAAAATAAAAAGTATTAAAACAAAAATAAAAATAGAAATAATAAATAAAAAGTATTAAAACAAAATAAAAAATATAAAAGAAAACATAATGATAAATAAATATATGAGTTAAAGCAGTAAAGCAGAGAGTTAAAACAGTAAAGCAGAGTTAAAGCAGTAAAACAGCGAGTTAAAGCAGTAAAACATGAGTTAAAGCAGTAAAAAGCAGAAAGTTAAAGCAGTAAAACATGAGTTAAAGCAGTAAAAGCAGTAAAGTTAAAACAGTAAAGCAGTAAAACAAAGGCATACTAATCCCCTAGGGTTAGGTAATAACACCTCTATTGTTTACTGCTTTACTGCTTTTTAAATATGTAAGTATATGTTTTTAATAAAAATTTCGTACAATTGTAGTAAAATAAAATGTTTATATATCAGACACTCTGATTTTTTCTTCTTACATACAATTTTTAAAAATTTAAAATTAAAAAGTATTAAGTAAAAAGTATTAAGTAAAAATAATGTTAATAAATATACGTGTTAAATAATAGGTCTGTAATGAGTTACAGTTTTAGGTTCGCGAAAATGTTTTTAATAAAAATGTTTAAGTATGAAGTAATAAAATGAATGACTCGTAGTATATTTGAAAAGAAATTCTTTAAATGTTTAAGTATAAATAAAAATGAATGACTTATAATATATATTTTTCATTCGCGCGGGAATATTGCGCCTGCGGGCACGCGGCAGGCGGGTACGCGGAAAAATTGCGCCTGCGGGCGCACGCGGCGGACGGGAAGGAATATCGCGCCTGCGGGCGCACGCGGCAGGCGGGAACGCGGCGGGTCGCACCTGCTGGTGGGGTTGTCAGCCTTCACGCGGAGGGCGCACACTGCGCCCTGGTGGTTAGCTTATGAACTAGGGGAAGACATTAATATTAACTCTGTTCTATGATGTGGGTAGAGATGAGCCATCAAGGTGATTTCATCAAAGATGAATCATCAATATAGATGTTATCAAAGATGACGTGTGAGATGAGTCATCAAGATGAACCTTCAAAGTTGAGGCATCAATGCAGAGGCGCATTAATGCTGAAGGCATCAATGCTGAGACATTAATGCTGAGGCATCAATGCTGCGGCATTAATGCTGAGGCATCATTGCTAGTTGAGGCATTAATGCTGAGGCGTCAAAATATCGAGTGTGTGATTAGTGTAAGTGTAAGTGTATCTGTGTGTGTGGGTGTGAGTGTAAGTAAAATAAGTTTAAATGTAAGTGTCTATGGAGAGTGTAAGCTTATAAGTGTTATAAAAATACTAACTCATAGTTAGGAAGCATTCTAGCAGATTGTAATATACACCAATCGATTCCCTCATACCTTATTACCTAGGGGTAGACACCCATATTAGGGCTATTCGGGGTTCAGGAGGCTAGAAAAGGCTTGAAAAAGTGGCACTCAGTTGGCACTATGTGGCACTCGCTTGGCACTCATTTGTGGCACTCACTTGGCGCTCATTGGCACTCATTGGCACTCGCCTGTACTCACCTGGCACTCACCTGGCACTCGCTATACTCATAGAACACTAATAGAGAACATCACTAGATACTTCTTACGGTGGTTGGGAACCATCAAAGCCATCAAGTTAGCGTGGGTCAAAAATTGACCCATGGTATATGGTAAGGTCAAAGGCGAAATATCATGGTCAAACAAGGTAAAGGCATCAATAGGGCTAAATTTAAAGGAGAAGATCAAAAAATTACCGTAGGTCAAATTTGACCCACGGTATATGGCAATAAAAGCCGAAATATCATGGTCAAACAAGGTAAAGACACATCAAAAAATAGGGCTAAGCCCCTAAAGGAAGATCAAATTACCGTGGGCAAAAAATGACCATGGAAGACCAAAGGGTAGCCAAAAATTACCGTGGGCCACAAAATTGACCCACGGATGACCAAAAATTACCGTGGGCAAAAATGACCCACATGGAAGATCAAAGGGGTTGGTCGAAAATTAGGGTTGGCCAAAATTGACCCATGGAAGACCAAAGTGTTGAGCAAAAAATTGCCGTGGGCCAAAATTGACCATGGTATCTGGTATCATGGTCAAACAAGGTAACGACATCAAAAATAGGGCTAAGCCTAAAGGAAGATCAAAAATTACCGTGGGCAAAAATTGCCCACGGTCGAAAAATAGGGGGCGTAAAAGGGGTAATACGTACAACAGTTGCTGACGCAACCGTTTGGCACAACCCTTCTTCGAAAGGGTTGCCAAAAATCAGGATTTGCCAGCGAAAAATTAGAGGTGCCAAAAATTAGGGTTGCCAAAAAATTGGGTTCTCAAAAAAATTTGGGTTCTCAAAAAAATTTGGGTTCTCAAAAATTAGGGTTCTCAAAATTAGGGTTCTCAAAAATCAGGGTTCTCAAAAATTAGGGTTCTCAAAAAATTAGGGTTCTCAAAAAATCGACTTCCCCTAAAAGGACAAGGGTAGGTAAAAATTTGGGCCAAAAGATTGACCCATGGAAGACCAAAGGGTTGGTCGAAGAAATTAGGGTGGGACAAAGGTAAAGGTCAAAAAAGGTCAGGTCAGGTAAAAATTCGAGCTCAAGAAAGGTCGCGGTCAGAAAAGGTCAAAAAAGGTCGCGGTCATTTTTCCCCGGAATGGATATCCTACTACTCACATCTACCTTCTCAGCAGCTTTTCTAAATTATTTTCATTAGTAGCCGATGAGTTGCTATATTATTTTCTAAATACGATCTCCCAAAAGTGCTCTATCTTTACAACTAAAATTACTCTATCTCTAGAATACAAGGTCCCCTGATTATATTCTTTCTGATATGAAATGAGTTTCCCAATGGTTCGTGTCAAACTTTGGAAATTCGACTCTAAAATTCGACTTCTACAGATATTCTTCCTCAAAAACTTTTTCATCTCCTCGTTCAGTTCTATCGTCTCTCTTGGGAACACGTCAAAATGATTACTAGAAAATCCTTAAATAAGCTGAGAATTATGCTCAGGTTGCGTGGGTTTTCCTCATCTTCGTATTTATCCCAATTGTAACAGGGTTTCATCCCCCAATGCAAGGTGTACTGTTTTTACGCCCATGGGGCTCCAATTCAACCACCCTATTGGCTAAGACATATTTTAAGGTCATAATGATTATAAGTTTACTTGCTAATTCCTTTGGCACTTTCTATTTTTGCCGTAGGATATTGACACTTTATTTCTTTCCTATGAGAAATACACGGCGAGTTTCTTGACCTCTCGCATCCATTTCCTTAAATAGAAATATCAATTGATAGTGACAATATATATATATATATATATATATATATATATATATATATATATATATATATATATATATATATATATACTATATATATATATATATATATATATATATATATATATATATATATATATATATATATATATATATATATATATATATATATATATATATATATATATATATATATATATATATATATATACTATATATATATATATATATATATATATATATATATATATATATAACTATATAATATATATATATATATATATATATAGTGACAGTGTAATTACACAGAAGCCAATCAGCGATCAGTATTTCTATAACGTCTAAGTCCTCCCTTTTTTATTTTCCTCGTTTTTTTTCACGCATATATATATATATATATATATATATATATATATATATATATTTATATATATATATATATATATACATATACATATATACATAGATCTAGACTTTTTCTTCTTATCTTTCTTATATATATATATATATATATATATATATATATATATATATATATATATATATATATATATATATATATATATATATATATATATATATTACTATATCACTGCTGCATATATATATATTAATTTAGTATGTGTTAGTTATTTATATTTTAATTCAATTTTCCGTAATTACTAGCTGCGTTTCCAGAAGCTCGACTGCAGCATCGGCGGGCACACAGCATGCATCATTTCAAGAGCCCATTTGCGCACTTCTACGTCACGTAAACATCACAGTCAGGCGCCCGTTGTTAAATCCTTGATTTCGGGAATTAATAAACGAGCGGAAAAATACTTTGTTTACAAACAAATCTTTTTACAAAACATGTGTCGGAAATGGCTTGCCAATTTTTTTTTAAATATTATAGTTAACTTTTATATTAAGGATACTAATATATCGTATCATTTCATAAAATAGATACATATAAGTATAAGAGTATTGTTTACAATTGTCAGCTGATCCGACGGGCGCGCTCGGCCGTTTCCAGGTACTCAAATTTCCTGTTCTCTGATTGGTTAATGTAATTTTTTTCAATTCGAAGTGTTTCCGAGTCGATTTTGCACACGGGCTGCAGTCGGGCTTCTGGAAACGCAGCTAATATTTTTACTTTAGTTTGGCATTAAGTAACATACGTTCGCGCTGTGTATGATTAGAAAATCCAAAACGTCCCTACCGAGAATTGAATTCGGGGTCTTACGGTTTGCTCGCCAGATACGGAACACTGGACAGAAACACTGGACAGAAGAGGTTTAATAAAAATTAACCAAAAACTAAAATCAAAAGTCGTTTAACCTCAAATAGCTCAAGAAGAATACTGAAGACGAAAAGGAAGAAAAAGTGACAATCCAGGCAGAAGAATCCAAGAAGAGGACGGAAGACGAACTACTTCTACTACATAACTGGTCTCCCTGGGAAAGGAAGCAGACAACAAACAGCAGCAGTTCCCAGCAGAAGACCACATCAAAGAAGAAAATTCAAGCACCATGCAGACCAGTGAAGACGTGAATAGCAGTCACATCGTTAATACCAGGCGCACCAGCTTTAGTTTAACGTGACTATTTTCGTCATTTCTAATACCAATTTTAAGATAACGAATACCTTCAAGCAACATACAGAATGGTGGAAATATGGATACAGTCACACCGTTAATACCCAGGTATATCAACCTCAGTTTAATGTGACTATTTCTGTCGACGACACTATGGTAACTATTTATTCTCTCTAAGGAAGGACTCTCAGATTACATCTTCAGATGAACTTCCATTTTGTCTCTTCAGCTCTGGTTAAAATAGAAGAAAGATTCATCCATGTATGGTATTACGTCTAAATCAATTGGCACCTCATACCACTGCTACTATATATGGATGGATAACCTGAAGAAATGAATCACCATCAGTATATATTTGGTAGTACGTTCAATACAATGGAGGACCACATACCACTTCTACTATATATATATATATATATATATATATATATATATATATATATATATATATATATATATATATATATATATATATATATATATATATATATATATATATATATTATATAACTATCACTATATTATCTTCCATACAAGCTGTATTTTTCTTTGTGATTCATACTTACTTCGAATTTGCACTAGAGAATTCAACATCAAGCTTCATACATTCCTGCCGAACTTCAAACCTGTTCTCATGTCTTTCTTCGAGTCGATCGCATTCGGAAGAGTCTGGAAGCACCTTATTCTGGCCCTTACAAGGTTCTTCAACGGATGGATCGATGCTACAAGATACAACTTCCTGATGGACGGACGGATGTCGTTTCGATTGGTCGTTTGAAGCCTGCCGTACACCTTCGACTCCACAGATGGTTTCTCAATCGGATGATGATTCGCCTTCACAGACGGTCACTTCATCTACTGAACAGCAGGAACAAGCTTTAGCGTCTAGACATAACGCAAAGTGCGTTTTAAATAATATATTCAGTGAATTTAGTGCATAAAATTTAATTTAGTGATTAAAGTGCTCCGCTTTTAGGGCGCGAAGTGTATGTAGTATTGTCAAATAATTGATTAAAATATTATATAAGATATAAAATAATTGCCCAAATAATTAAGTTTGTCTCGAAATATTACGAAAGTCGGAAATCATAGAAAACAAAAAATCAGTGCAACTTGTGTCTTGGCATAATATTTATATTTTACAAACTTTAATCATAAATCTGTGTTATATATGATTTTTGCTTTTAATATATGTTATTTCATTATTATACTGTTTTCTTTATAAAATATTAGTATATTGTACATAGTTTTGTTGATTTTTTTTGTTTATTATGTATCGAAGAAATGATCTCGGACCTTTCCGCCAAATATAGTGGAAGGTTCCCGTTAAATTTGAAAACTACAGAAAATCTAATTTTGTGGATCTTCCTCAGATAAGGTTTGAGACAAGATAAACTTACATGTTCAAAAAGTAATGTATTTAACTTGAGATCAGCGACTCGTTTATATATATTAAAGATGATGTTTAACAAAAATTAATCAAAACCAGCATAGCTGTTTAACTCTTCCGCTATGGAAATAAGTTAAAAGAAAAGGGTTATTATAACGACTTATGTTAATGGCTCAGTAGCCCCGAGTAGCTAGCGTCATACAAAGCTTCTGTAAGCAAAAGAAGGCGACTTCCGACAGAGAAAGCTGCAATAAGCACTTGTCGCTACCGTGGCTCAATGGACAGAGCGACATAGTCGCAAAGGTAAGGGTCCAGGTTCGATCCCCCGTCTTGATCCTAGGTAACAATTACCTAGAAAAGTTCCCCTCCTAGAGTAGGGCTATGCCCGTGAGGTGTGAACTTCACAGCAATTACCTAGAGAAGTTCCCCTCCTACTAGAATAGGGCTATGCCCGTGAGGTGCGAACTTTATATATATATATATATATATATATATATATATATATATATATATATATATATATATATATATATATATATATATATATTTATATATATATATATATATATATATATATATATATATATATATATATAAAGCTAATTAGCTGTTTATATTTAGGTTTCACAACGTAAAATGGAAGTCATTACGTGAGACTTCAAAAGAACCTCAACCGAAACCTGTGCAGTGGAGGAACAAGAAGAAGAGATAACTACAACTCCTTCCACTATATATATATATATATATATATATATATATATATATATATATATATATATATATATATATATATATATATATATATATATATATATACATATATATATATATATATATATATATATATATATATATATATATATATATATATATATATATATATATATATAAAACTCAGAAGTTTTAAATAAATCAATGCTTTATTCTTGGTACTGTTGCAAGATCTAGGCGTCTGAAAGAAGATGGATGTATACAAACAAAAGAGATTTGAAGGGTGAGAAATTCTAATAGCACGTTATTTATATACTGCACCCAAAGAGTGAAAAAAACTGTCTGAGACAGTGGGGTACGAAAGGGGGTTGAGGGGCTACAGTCTGTCCCCGAAATTTTGAGAAATTCAAAATAATATCAAAATTTTCAAAGAAAGCAATGAAAAACGAGTAAAAGAAACAATAATAATCGGTGCTCTGAAAGATTCAGCCGCCCCCTTCCCAGAAAAAAATCCGCGTATGCCAGTGGTCAGAGATTTGTTTTACTAAACTAGTAAATATTTCAGAGTTAAAGTTCAGGACATGTTGCATTGTTTCATCGAAATAAAAAAGTAATGAGAGTAAAAATGAAAAGTAGTAATAGAAGTGATAAGGATTTTGCAACGAAAAGCATGGTAATTAATAGCTAATTGCTAAAAAAAAAATAACTGAGAAAGGAATGACAAAGAAAAGGAAGATAATGAAAAATGAGAGAAATTGATATTGAAAAATGAATCGAATATACTTTCTTCATATAACGAAGAGTTTGAAAGTAGATCATAATTAATAATTAATGTTTCCTGCAATTTCCGATAAAAAAAAAAGTTTTCCTCTTTCAAAAACTTTTGAAAATTGTTGCTGTTTTCAGGAGATTGAGGTTTATTCTCCAATTTTTTTTTTTTATATTTATTTTCAAACTGAAAAAAACATGGAATTATGTTAGTACTTCAATTATGTTGGTACTTCTTCATGCAGTTTTTGATAAATTAGAAAGTAATGAGTAATTAATAATCGAAAAAGACAACCCGTTTTATAAGTTTATAGTTTTATTTTTATGTGTTGGTTTGACCACCCTCTATAGGTTGATATATAGGTTTAGTTTTGTTTAAATTAAAAATGTTTTGAAACGTTTAGTAATAAACATTTAGTATGTCTTTCGAGGGTTTTAAATAAGTTAAGTTCATTAAGACATTCTTAATGCTAAATGTAGAGGAAGTGTTTCACATAACGGTTTCACGCCCGGGAAAATGAACGGGATTCCTAACTGAAAGCAACTGGGGAAATTGTTCCAAGGGAAAATGAACGGGATTCCTAACTGAAAGCAGCTGGGAAATTGTTCCAAGGGAAAATGAAGACGGATTCCTACCTGAAGCAGCTTAGGAAATTGTTCCAAGGGAATAAACGAACGGAATTCCCTAACTGAAAGCAGCTGGGAAATTGTTCCAAGGAAAATGAACAGTTCTACCCCACCTGGAGGCTTAGCTTAGGAAATTGTTCCAAGGGAAAACGAACGGGATTCCTAACTGAAAGCAGCTGGACAGATTGTCCCAAATTCTTACAATCGGTAATTTTTGGAAAACTCACAAAATTATACTAGTTACACACCTTCCACGCCGTTAATACATGAAAGGGGAACCAGCGGAAGAAAACGTCATGTAGAGGAATGCGGCTTTAAATTAGACATTTATATAATTAATATAAATATATATAATATATATATATATATATATATATATATATATATATATATATATATATATATATATATATATATATATATATATATATATATATAATATATAATATATATAATATATATATATATATATATATATATATATATATATATATAATATATATATATATATATATATATATATATATATATATATATATATATATAATAACCAATATATATATATATCTTTCTTATATATATATATATTGTATGTATGTATGTAATAATATATTATATATATATATATATATAGCATATATAATAACAATAATATATATATATAATATATATAATAATATATATGTATATAATAATAATAATAATAATATAATAGCCATAATAAGAACAATAATATATATATATATATATATATATTCTTATATATATATATAATAATATATATAATATAATAATATATATATATAATATATATATAATATATATATATATGTATATATGCAAACTTTAACTATATATATATATATAGTATATGTATATATATATATATGTATATATATATAATATATATATATAATATGTATAATATATATATATGCTCTCAACAATAACCAACAACCATATATAACTGCTGCTCAATAACCTTAGCAATATATATATATATATATATATATATGGGAAAAATCGGAAGTGTGTGGTAGGTAAAGATGCAAAGCCGATTTAAAAGATAACCTTTTAAATAAAAGTTGTGATAGTCACTTTTTTAAACTACTATTTGGGAACTATTCACAACAGAAACCCAAAAATAATTACAGTACAACATAAAATGACAACAAAAAAAACATTGTTTTGGAGCTAAATATTTTCTACAACAGTGAGGATCAAAAATCAGTATAGAAGTAGGGTTGAATTTGGAGTAGACTCTCCGTGTGACATACAGACCATTAAACGCTACTAATATTACAGACAATACTTTATTTCATATATCCCTGTGTGTGTGGAGGGGGGGGGAGAGAATTCCCACAAAGTACGTTCTGCGTATCGTAGAAGGCGACTAAATGGACAGCGGTAGTGGGTTGGAGACCCGCTGCTACTTATCTTTTGGCTACGAATGCTTATGCATTCCTCGAACCTTGTCATGACCGCCGTAAGTGACCTTGTACCTTTCGGTGAAATTGTATGAATCGTTTGGGTAATGGAATGCTAAAGGAATAAATATCGAGGAGAAAAGGGGAGAGGTGATGGATGTATTTAGAAAGTGTAAATTTGATTTGCTGCTGTGACTGAAACAAAAATGATAGGAAGTAGTAAAGATGAGTGGTGTGGGGTGAAATGTGTGTGTGCTGGAATGGAGAGGAATGGGATAGGAAAGAAGGAGTCGCGATTCTGAAGAGTGACTTGTGGTACGAAGCTATGGTGGATTTTGTTTCTAGTACTAGAATACTAATGGTTAAATTTTACCTTAAGTAGGTATTTGTGGTTGAAACATATGGTCCATCTGAGGGTGATGTTGAGGAGAGTGTGATTTTCTTGGATAATCTGAATGATATTTTGGACAAAGGGAGTAGGGCTTCAGATTGATTGTGTTGGGTTACTTGAATGGCTGGATAGGTGATCTTAAAAGGGATGTTATAGCATGTTCCTTTGGGGTTGCGGAAGAAAATAAGAATGGTAGGAAGGTGATTGATTTCTGTGAGGAGAGAGGTATATATGTTAGCAATACATTCTTCAAGCACTAGAATATTCATAAGTATACTAGAGTTGGTATAGGTAGAGATAGTATGGAAGTAAAATGTGTCATTGATTTTGTGTTGGTGAAGAAGGATTGTTGAAGTATGAGATGGATGTTAAATCAGTGAGGGGGTTGGAGATTTGAATATCAGATCATTATGCTGTTTTATGTAAGAGTAAGCTAGTGGGAGCATAGATGGAGAGGAAAGAGATAGGGAAGGAAGTGGGGAGAATTAAGAATGAGAAGATAAGTGATCGAGTTTGAATTTAAACAAGATGAAACTGAACAAACCTTAACGCAAATGAAGGTGGCCTTTGTTAGCAGCGCAAGAGAAGCTGTGGATGTGCTAAAGTGGGAAGTAAGAATGTCAATAGTGGGTGGTGGAATGAGGAGGTGATGCAAGCGAATAAAAGTAAAAATGAGTCTTGGTTGAATGTGCTAAAAGCCGGTGATGAGGTCTCAATAAATGGTGTATGTAAATATATAAAGTGGAATTAAAGGAAGACTAAAGCTGCGTACGTAGGAGAAAGAAAGGTAAATGAACAGTTTAGAAGGAGGATGGATGGGTACTTGCAAGAGAATAGGAAGCTCTTCTGGAAGGAAGTACGAAAGGATAAGAAAAATAGTAAGGGGAATTTTCATAGAATTCACACCTCCTATTCAAGGAGGGGAACTTCTCTAGGTAATTTCTACCTAGGATCCGAACTAGGATTCGAACCCGCGACCTTGCCATGCGACTCCGTCGCTCTACCGTTTGAGCCACGGTAGCGGTTGATATTAAGTGTGTGTGAGTTTTATGGTGTAAGAAAAAAAATGGGTAATTGGGAATGAGGTAAATAATAGATAGAAAGTAATAGATAGATTGAGAAGGTTGAAGAATGGTAAATCAGCAGGTATAGATGGAATTACTGGTGAAATGATCAAGAATGGAGACGAAATTGTGATTAACTGGAATTTGAAGTTGTGCAACAAAGTGTTTGTGAAGGGTATAGTTACGAAGGGATTGGATGAAAGCAGTAATATTATCCTCACATAAGGATAAAGGAGATAAGGGAAACTGTAGTAACTATTTGAGAATTAGGTCATTGAGTGTTGTTAGGAAGATATATGCTGGTATTTTGGTTGAAAGAGTGCGTCAAGTGTCCGAAAGCACTGATTGGCCGAAAGAAATAGCGCATTATTTGAGTAGTTGAGGGATCAACAGATCAAATCTTCACATTGAAATAGATGATTCAGAAAATGAAAGAAGAAGAATAAATTGTATTTAGGTTTTATGGACTTGCAACAGGCGTATGATAGAATAATAGAGAGGCTCTGTGGCTGGTGTTAGTATATATGCCGTTGAATCTGAATGGAATCAAAAGTATGTATGGCTATAGTGCAGTATGTGCAAGAATAAATGGAGTGGAAGTGAATGATTTAATATTGTTAGTGGAGTCAGGCAAGGATGTGTTATACCTCCTTATCTATTTAGTTTGTTTATGGATGGGATGATGAAAGAATTAGAGGTATGGGTGGCAGGGAAGGAGCTAGACTGACGGAGTATGGAAGAGAGCAGAGGATGCTCTGCTTTCTGTACGCTGATGATTTGCTTATGTGTGTCGAATCTGAAGAAAGTTTGAGAGGATTGGTAGGAAGAGATATACGTAGAAAGGTGTAAAAGGAGGGGTTTGAAAGTAAATGTAGATAAGAGTAAGTGAGCGAGGAGAGTCCGAGATGTGAAATCGTATTGGATGGTGAGCAATTGAAACAAGTGTCCGAGTTTAAATATATAGGCTATATGTTGGATAAAAAGGGAACGGATGATGTAGAGTGTAGTAGGAAAGTTGTAAATCGTAGGAAGGTGGATGGTGCAATTAAATCCTTGGTTAATACAAAAGAACTAAGTCTTGAATAAGATAGGGTTTCACATGAAGGTATATTTTAACGGTGTTAATGTTTAGTAGTGAAATTATGGTATGAAATAAGAGGTATAGATCTAATCTAAGGTACAATCTGCTCAGATGAATAATCCCAAGGGAGTGTTAGGTGCGAGAAGAGTTGATGACATAAGGAATGAGGTTGTTAGTGAGTTGTGTGGAGTGAAAAAATGCGTAAACGAGAGAAGAAAGAGTGTATTAGGATTATTTGGTAATATGGAAAGGATGGGTGATAGTATGTTGGTTAAGCAGATGTATGGTGGTGAGTGTGCTGAGAATCGGCTAGCTGGAACACCCAAGAAAAAGAAGATTGAGTCAGCAAAGAAATGTCTGAAGGAAAGGAATGTAAATTTGGCATACGAGAAGAAAGGTGCATAAC
>JABUQX010103767.1:5000-7500 GCA_015478945.1 Trachelipus rathkii
CTTTAATTGCTTGCGCTGGAAAGATGCAATTAAACTGTGTCTGATGTTCGTTACGACTCATTCACATGCTCGTCGGACGAAATATCATGATTAAAACCTGTAAATGGTTGAGTCGTCATTGCCAATTTCAAGCAACTTGCCTTCATTACGGAGCTACATTTTTAGACTAACAAGCTATATAATATATATATATATATATATATATATATATATATATATATATATATATATATATATATATATATATATATATATATAATATATTATATATATTATATAATATAATATAATATATATATATATTAATATTATATATATATAAATATATATATATATTATATATACCTATATATATTATATATATTATATATATCATATATATATATATATATATATATTATATATATATTATAATTATATATATATATAATATATATATATATATATATGAAAATATATATATAATATATATATATATATATATATATATATATATATATATATATATATGCCGAGGTTGCAAATAATCATTGAAAATATCGATAACATTATAACTTTTGTTTTATCTCTAAGGATTTATTTTTACACTCGCACAAAGGTCTCAGTCTGGGTCTCCCAAAGATCACGGGCCGGCCCCCCCGCATCGCTGGGATCCGCGGGGACCTAATCGCCGCCCCTGACAAAATTATTTGATAGTTGCTACACAATTTTATATAAATGTTGTTAAAAAAAAAATTTCAAATATCATACTAAGGGCTTATCCAGACCGATGTTAAATTCGGTTGCTGTGAGTGGCGTTACGTTTATTAACAATTTCATAGCATTTTAAATCTAGAGGAAACACCTGATAGCCGATAAAAAATCACTACGCTTTACATAACTACAGACCTTTGGCTACTCGTCCTTTAGAATACTTTTTATTTCGCACACTCACAATCAGCGTCGACTTTTACGTTCAATGTGGAAGTGCACTGTATCGTAAGGTTTGTCCTCCTTCGCTAGATAGTTAATAACTTTTGTGAAACCCTGTATTTATTCTTAAAATATTTGTAGCTGCAATAAAAACTTTTCTTTTAGATTAGATAGTTCTTATCCTCCTAACGGCTCTGCGATTTGTTAGGTTGGGGACAGGTCAGTTCTGATTAATATTTATATCTTTATAAATTTAGTTTTATGGAATAGCTCAAATGTTATGTTTGATCAAATAGGGTTCTGCGCATTATATAATATATATATATATATATATATATATATAAATATATATAGTATTATATATATATATATATATATATATATAATATATATATAATATAAATATATTATAATATATAATATATATATATTATCTATTATATATAATATATATATATTATGTAGATAGGGTGAGGTGGGGAGGAACGGACCCAAAACTCCAGCGAGCGGATTGTACACTGGATAATAATGTGAAAAAACTCATATGTTCTTATCCGATTTCATTGGTTTTCATTTTAAAGCGTATGACAATTAAACAAAATTTCATACATTAAACGTTTGAAAAAGTTAAAATATTGATAATTTTTTTTTCTACTTATCCGATCAAAATCAAATTTCAGGCTGTATAGTCGGGCGAGATACATCTGTTTTACTTAGATAATTTTTCTGTATACTCAAAAAGAAAATTTTTAAAAATTTCCAAACAAATTTTTTTTTTAATGTGTTCCAAGAACAAATCGGAAAATTTTTTTTTTATTTTTGCATACTACACAAAAAGTTATCTAAATAAAAATGTGTATCTCCTCCGACTACAAATGTCCTGAAATTTTCATGCAGAATATTAATAAACAGAAAAAAAAATATCCCATTTTTTCAATATTGGAAAACCCAAAGATAGTAAGTTTTTGAAAATCGATCAATGTCAGATTATTGGGGTCAAATATTCAAAATTCCGCTCCTACGCGTTTTTTAGAAAATAACCTTAATTCTTTGTATATTTCAAGTTTAAAGTCATTTCGGAAAAAAATTGTAGGAGTTGAATCGAAAAATGTCACGGCTTGGAAAATTCCGAAATTTTATGTCCATTTTTAGGGTGAGGGAAATTGGTTCAACCCGAAAGCAATAATTTGGAGCGTACCTTGGACACGCTCCAATATTGCTTTCGGGCTGAGTCCAATTGTATCTCCCCTCCTAAATGGACATAAAATTCGGAATTTTCAGCCCATTTTGTGACCAAATAAGCACCAAACTGTAGCTTTTATCTGACGTCTAAAAATTCGTTTCGACTGTTTATTCTGTGTTATGTAGTCCAATTGGTTTGGTATTTCCAATTTTTTAAAACTTATGTTTTGGCACTTGTTGAAACCTCCTACATTTTTTCTAAATGACTTCAAACTTGAATTATACAAAGATTTAGAATTATTATCTAAAAAAAGCGCGTACGAGCGGAATTTTGATATTTTGACCCCATATTGAGCATTGGCGATTTTCAAACCTACTATTGTGGGATTTCAAATTGAAAAATTGG
>JABUQX010103767.1:35000-47500 GCA_015478945.1 Trachelipus rathkii
GAATTGTACGATAACTTGAAATACAAATATTAGCGCATTTTTATTTATGGCTTCAGTGTAAGTGTAAGAAGGTTTGAGTGAAGATGTTATTGTCCAATTTAGTTTCACTCTTAAGCAACGAACATGAGTTGCTTGGGTATTTACAATTTTGTGGATTAATATTAAGTGAAAAAAAGTGTTGGAAATGTAAAAGAAAATGTGTAATTTTGAAAAGTAAAGGAAGTTATCATTTCCGATGCAATAATTACAAATGCAGGAAACAATATTCTGCCGTAGCGAAAAATTCCTTTCTATCAAATGCGCGTGTAGGTGTTAAATTAGTAATGCAATTTATATTTTGTTTCGTGCATGATATGAGTTCTACGCAAAGTAAAAGGATGTTGGGCTTAGGTAATAGCACAGTTTCAGATTGGTACAACTAATTAACGTAACCTTACGTTGCCCTTTAATTGATGGGTGGTGTTTAAAACTAAAGAATACCCAAGGGTTGACCGCAGAGATGGCAGGAGTCGGGGTCTCTCGGCCTTCCGGGGAACGACAGGGTAGGACTATTTCCCCCCTCCGGGGAGGGTCTCCGGAACCCGCTCTTGGTATTTGCGTCGCGGGGTTCCTCCGCCCTTTCTCACGGGGTATGGAAAACGTCCCTCCCCTGTTCCCGTCGGCTCGAGCCCCTACTGTGCCGTATTATAAGCAGCATAGCATATAGTAGGCATATATATATATATATATATATATATATATATATATATATATGTATATATATATATATATATATATATATATATATATATATATATATAGGCATTTATATATATATCTTACCGTAACCTGTTAACTATAAATATATCTCCGATGTCCGCGTGACGTCAGGCGCACACGTCACAGTCTCCGAGGCTGTAACTGTGACTTCATGGTTTAGTTGTCTTCTCTTTTGAGATTATTTATATATATATATATATATATATATATATATATATATATATATATATATATATATATATATATATATATATATATATATAGGTACATATATATTTAAACGGAGCTTCGTTCGTATGTACGTATAGCTGAAATGAATGCGTGACGTCATACTGTGACGTGGGTTTGCGTAACTGATGTATCTCTGACGTCACACTGCGTATGTTAAGTATATGTGGGATATATATATATATATATATATATATATATATATATATATATATATATATATATATATATATATATATATATATATATATATATATATATATATATATATATATATATATATATTTGTATATTTTTTTTTTTTGTTTGAAAATATGTCAATATATGGGAATATATATATGAAACTAGAAACATGGCAGTTTAATAAATAAACTATGCTAAATAATATTAGATTTAGTTGAAGGTATCGTCTTTATGTTAACATGTCTATAAAAGTGCGTGTATAAATGACTTATAATGTCAATTTTGTCTATAAATGAATTAATTGGTGACGAAAGTACTTTATTGGCTTTTCTGCAATATAACAAGTTAATCGTAGAAACAAAAACATGTATACACTGTGATATTCGATGTGAGTTAACTAAACAAGGACAGAAATATAACTTTTATTGTAAAGGATGCAAATCGTATTTTTCTGCTACTGAAAAAAATTCCTGGCTTGCTATTTTTTAGGTTAAGTCACTAATTCCTAAGAGAGGAAGGAAAAGAGAACATCTAGTCGGCTATTTAGCAAAATTTCAATTTCTCAAAAAGTATACAAGAGATCAACGTTTTGAAATTTTTTTTGAAGCCGTACAAAAATTTCAAACTTGTTGAGGTAATATATATATATATATATATATATATATATGTATGTTCGCATAGTTTTATATATATATATATATATATATATATATATATATATATATATATATATATATATATATATATATATATATATATATATATATATATATATATATATATATATATATATGGTTTAATTTTCCATTTCGGCACAGTGGATCAGTAAAGTTTAGGGATACTTTTAAGGCAGAGTGAGTCAACGAGCCCCCTAAAATGGAGTATTTACCCTTTTAGGGGCTCGAGCCGATGGGGACGAAGGGGGGACGTTTCATACCCGGAGGGGATGGTCGGAGGAACCCCGCGACACCCAAAGCCCAAAGAGCGGGGGTTCCGGAGACCATCCCCGGAGGGGGGGATTAGTCCCCCCCGTAGTCCACCTAGAGGCCGAGAGACCCCGACTCCTGTCATCGGGGCGGGTTACCCGTGGGTATTCGTTAGTGATATACCCCAAAAAACAATAAATCCCAAAATGAGTACTTTTGGGACATTTATTCGCAACAATCTATTCGTACTCTATAAATCTCAAAACCATTTGGGACATTTGATTATAATATATATATATATATATATATATATATATATATATATAGATATAGTTGTATCTATATATATATATATTTCTGACGACAAGCGTAATGTACGCAACTTCTGACGTCACAATCAAACGTGACCCATGAAGAGTCTGACGTTGGACTATGACGTCACGCGCTTCAGGTATATCTACATACGAACGAAGCTCCTTTGGAATGTAAATCTTTCCCTATATATATATATATATATATATATATATATATATATATATATATATATATATATATATATATATATATATATATATATATATATATAATATTAAATCGATTAGTTGTAAATCGATTATTTGCTATAGATATGATGAAATAAAAAAATCGGATCAGTATAGATACAAAGTTTATATTGGTCGGCTGTTAAGCGAGTTGTCAGCGCAAAGTTTAGAAATTAATGTAAGTGATTTGTTTGATATATGCCAAAACGATTGGAGTTTGCTAGGTTTTTTAGAACATTTCAACCTAATTTTGCAACAAAAGGGATGTGAGAAATGTTTAAAAGAATGTTCAATAGTAAGAGTTGGAGAAAAATTTAAATTTTATTGCAATGCCCATAGTTGTACTAAAAGGTATACAGTTGACACTATCCATGAATTGTAAGTACTTTAAAAATATATATATATATATATATATATATATATATATATATATATATATATATATATATATATATATATATATATATATATATATATATATATATATATATATATATATATATATATATATATATATATATATATATATATATATGTATATATATATATATATATATATATATATATATATATATATATATATATATATATATATATATATATATATATATATATATATATATATATATATATATATATATATATATATATATATATTATCTTTCGGCAGCTACTAAACAGTCTATCAGTAAAGTTTAGGGCTACTTTTACGGCACAGTGAGTCAACAAGCCCCAAATGGAGTATTTACTCTTTTTAGGGGCTCGAGCCGATGGGGGATGGAGGGGGGGACGTTCATACCCCGGAGGGGATGGTCGGAGGAACCCCCGCGACACCCAAAGACCAAAGAGCGGGGGTTCCGGAGACCATCCCCGGAGGGGGATTAGTCCCCCCCTCCCCGGAGGGCCGAGAGACCCCGACTCCTGACATCGGGGCGGACTATCCGTGGGTATTCGTTAGTTATATACCTCAAAAAACAATAAATCCCAAAATGAGTACTTTTGGGACATTTATTCGCAACAATCTATTCGTACTCTATAAATCTCAAAAACCATTTGGGACATTTGATTTACTATATATATATATATATATATATATATATATATATATATATATATATATATATATATATATATATATATATATATATATATATATATATATATATATATATATATATATATATATATATATATATATATATAATCTCGAAATATATGATAACTAAACCATGACGTCACAGTTACAGCCTCGGAGACTGTGACGTGTGCGTCTGACGTCACGCGGACATCGGAGATATATTTATAGTTAACAGGTTACGGTAAGATATATATATATATATATATATATATATATATATATATATATATATATATATATATATATATATATATATATATATATATATATATATATATATATATATCTATAATCTATAATCTATAACAACTCCCAGGAAGAGCTTTCGCCCTGTCAGTTGGTCCAGCGTCTTCTCCTTCTGGCCCGAAACTCACAACCCTAGAACACTCCAGAAAGCCATTTCTCGGCGCAACGGTTTGGATGCTAGTCCTCGAGTTAAACACTCTCAGGTAGGGTTTTCGCCCTTTCAGTAGAACTAGCATCTTCTCCCATTAGGCCTCAAAACTCGCCTTCCTAGAGCTCTCCAGAGGAGCTTGCTTCTAGGCGCATAAGATACCAACGCTGGTCCAAGAGTAATGCAAGCAAAAGGAAAGGACCGGGTTGCTAGCCCTGTCGCCCTATAACCATGCGAAGAAGATCTTCATATGATCTGACCGCGACGAAACATCCAATCATTAATCTTCATCGTTATCATTATTATTATTATTATGCAATGAAAATTCTTTTTTTCTTTCCTTGACTTCGCTGAATACTTTATCCATTTTCGACCAAATATCACCTAGAAGTAGATGTAATTATTTGTAATCCAAAATTATAATTTAAAAGAACTATTCCAAATTTTTCTTCCTTCACAGAATATTTTAGTGAAAATCATATAATAAGACTGGAATAGAAAATTTTGTAGCTCCTCTAAAGTTTTAAATATTAATTTTGACTTAATTTTTATTTTGATTTTAATTTCGAAATATTTGATCAAATAAATTTTTTAAAATATTTTATTCAGTTTGGTAAAATTTCTTCACTTCTAAACAATAAAATGGCTTCAATTAATACATCAGTAACTCTCCTAGAGTTTTCATCTTCTTCAGTCTCTTTCCAACCCTTCTCTTGTTCTTCTCATTTCTTCCTTCCCAGCTGTTTCCAATGCATCCAACTCCGACGACGGTCAAATCAATATATATATATATATATATATATATATATATATATATATATATATATATATATATATATATATATATATATATATATATATATATATATATATATATATATATATATATATATATATATATATATATATATATTATTTACTATCCATTTATTTCATTATTATTTTTTTATTTAATATTTTTCCGAAAATCTTTTACGCAGAATCTAAAATTCTTTTAGTGTAGCAGTTAATATTTTTAAGATACATATGAAGGTTATCTGGAGGCTGGCCATATATATATATATGTATATATATATATATATATATATATATATATATATATATATATATATATATATATATATATATATATATTATATATATATATATATATATATTATTATATATACACCTCTGAGTCGGGTTATATATATATATATATATATATTGTGTGTGTGTGTGTGTGTGTGTGTGTGTGTGTGTGTGTGTGTGTGTGTGTGTGTGTGTGTGTGTGTGTGTGTGTGTGTGTGTTCAGATGTACAATCTTAGGGGCGTGTTATGTGTGAGAAGAATGGATAAAATGAGGAATGAACGCATTAAGAAATTGCGTGGTGTGAAAAAAGGCGTAAATGAGAGAATAAACTAGAGCACATTGAACCCGTTTGGTCATATAGAAATGATCGATGATAGTCGGTTCGTTAAGCGGATGTATAGTGGTGAATGTTCTAGGAAACGACGGCTGGGAGATCAAAGGAAAAGTGGATTGAGTCAGTAAAAGAATGCCTGAAGGAGAGTAGTGTGAAATTTTCAGAGGCGAGAATAAAGGTTCATAAGAGGAGTGAATTGCGGGTTTTTGTGATTGGGTATGATTGTGGGCCTGGCCAAGGGAATGAACCATTAACGAGATACCTCAGAGAGGAGTCCGTCACAGTCTCGTCAAACCCTAAGGTGGATTTTTCTGACTGCGACGAGTTCTCACTTCAGGGAATAAGAGAACGGTAAGGCTGTGCTTTTCTTTTTGACTTGCGTCATGTTCTTCTTCTACTTTTCTGTTTCCCGTGTATGTTACGCACCTCGCCCCTAATCTGGGAAAAGGAAGTAGATTAGATATATATATATATATATATATATATATATATATATATATATATATATATATATATATATATATATATATATATATATATATATATATATATATATATATATATATATATATATATATACAGATGGCAGTACCTAGATATATGTACCGGGTACTTGTATCGGGCGATACATTTTGTACCGGTATCGGTATCGCCAACACTGTTGCTAAAGTACCGATGTATCGGTATCGCCCACTTGTTTTTTTGTGTACCGATACCGAAAAATTCGGTACTTTTAATCGGTACATTTATTTTTAGTAGACATAATTCAAAAGACAAAAAAATTTCTATAAATCTCAAAATATTCTATAGATATATATATATATATATATATATATATATATATATATATATATATATATATATATTAGTGATGCAGCAGATATCATTTTTTTCGGATCCGCGGATGCGGATGTTTAATTTTAATATCGCGGATGCGGATGTTTGATATATATATATTATATATATATATATATATATATATATATATATATATATATAGTTAGTTAGTATATATATATATATATATATATATATATATATATATATATATATATATATATATATATATATATATATATATATATGCCAACCTCTTTCCCCAACCTCCTCCCTCAATGAAAGGGATTTTTCAATGGATTATATACTTTTTGCTTCTAGTATTGAAATTCAAATATAGAAAGGTTGTGCTTGAGAAACATTATTTTTCTGCCTTTTCTGCTGAGAGTCTGTTTCTCTTTTCATCATATATTAGCCCAGCATTGCTAAATACTCTCACTTGGAACATAAGTTTGTAGGACAGGCCAAGTATTTCCATGCAAGTTTACTCAAGCGTGGGTAAACATTTTGCTTAACTTTCCACCAACTGATAGGATCATCATTTGTATCTAGTCGTTTTTCTTGATGATAGTTTTCAATCATTTGCACTACATCTTTTGGTAATGAGTGTGTTTCTTCATCATTACTGGACTGTATAAATTCTTCCATTGAATCTGTTATTGATTTACTTGTAGAAGGTGTTGGTTCTGTAGATTTCGTTTTTTTTCCTTTTAATTGGTGGCGAATTAATTAATACTGTTCAGATTGAAGTTTTTCAACTGCAACACAAAGTGACGAATTAACTTGTTCTAATATTGTGTTACAAAAAAAAAAATGCTTTTATTATTAATTTAAATAAGTTTCAAGAGGACAAAATAAAATTAACAAAACCAAGCGTTTTTAGTTTAAGTTTTATTACATTCATTTTTTAAAAGTCATCATTTTCATTTGAAGATGGTTCAAAATGATTCCTTAGCGTTGAGATTATATTATTGAGTATTACATCGCAGACAGAAGCTGTAGAGGCGCTGATTCTTTTGGTAATTTCTTCAAATGGTTCCAATAGTTTAATGCAGTGTGATATGATGTCATTTTCCACATTAGTAAGAATGTTAACTTTGGAATACGAACTAGCGTACATAGCAAGAGGTTCTTTGAGCAATACCATTCTTTCCATCATATGAAGTGTACTATTCCAGTTAGTTGGAACGTCTTTGATAACAGTACGATATAGAATATCAAGCCCTTTTTGAATTGCCTTCAACTCATTTTGTGCTACTGCGTTCAGATTCATCTTAAGTATTTTTTTAATAAAATTCTTTATCAAATCTCGACAATAAATATCCGCGCAACATCCGCAGGGCAAAGCACGGATGCGGATCTTTAATTATGTGCGGATGCTTCGCGGATGCGGATGCGGATGTTACCTGCATCACACATATATATATATATATATATATATTTATATATATATATATATAGCATATATATATATATATATAGTTGTTGGGTTATATATATATATATATACATATATATATATATATATATATATATATATATATATATATATATATATATATATATATATATATATATATATATATATATATATATATATATATATTGTTTCATAATTCTCTCGTTCAATATATCATTTAAGTGAAACGTGTTCCAATATGTTTATTCCTGCAATCGTACATTCAAAATTTATGCCGTTCGGACTTCAGACTCGCAGTCTCTTATTGCAAGTTGATTGAAGAGGTTAGGCTTGTCAATTTGTTTGTAATTTTTATTTAATATTTTTTGAAGTTTTATTTTTCAAATTAACTTTAACAATGAGTAAATGTAACACTGAAAGTGATTCATTAGTTCCAAAAGATTCCGAAGAACATTTCAAAAAATTAATGCAACAAACTGGTGTAAGTCCGAATTAATAACTTCTGGGAAATTTTTTGAACTTGCTCACTGTGACAGCAATTTTAAACTTTCGTTTCTATGCAAATTTCAAAATCTTTACCTTTGTTTAACTTTAATTTTTATACAATTTAAAAGTTACAGATGAAGAAGCACTGAATCGACATAAAAACTATATCAACAGTAATAGAATGTATTATGTGTATAACTATTTCTCGAAAAACTATTTATCATTTTTTGTTTATGTCTTCAAATGTACCGATGTATCGGATGTATCGGCGATACAATACCGAGTACCGGTATCGCCCAAACGTTTTTTCAAAGTACCGAGTATCGGTATCGCCCAAGAGAATTTACAAGTATCGATGTACCGGTATCGCCCAAGCAATTTTCATGTACCGTGCCCATCACTGTATATATATATATATATATATATATATATATATATATATATATATATATATATATATATATATATATATATATATATATATATATATATATATATATATATATATATATATATATATATATATATATATATATATATATATATATATATATATATATATATATATATATATATATATATAGTAGCGGCTCTAGAGTCGAAATTTTAAGCTGCAAACCTAAAAATTTATAATTAATAATAATAAAAATAATAATAATAATAATAATAATAATAATAATAATAATAATAATAATAATAATAATAATAATAATAATAATAATAATAATAATAATAATAATAATAATAATAATAATAATAATAATAATAATAATAATAATAATAATAATAATAATCAATATAATAAATATAATAATAATAATAATAATAATAAATATAATAAATATAATAATAATAATAATAATAATAATAATAATAATAATAATAATAATAATAATAATAATAATAATAATAATAATAATAATAATAATAATAGTAAATATAATAAATATAATAATAATAATAATTTTTAATACCGCAACAGGATACATAAGTAGTAAATATACCCTACACCCACATAGCCGAACACAGCAACGGCTTTCTTGGTCCCTAGGAACGGGAGTCTTAGAGACCCCGTATCCCCTCAAATTTAGTACCCCCATTTATTATGACGTTACCTCGCCTTAGACGAGGTTACGTAACCCTTCGCCCTCAAACTTGGTTATGTATTAGCTAGACGGTAAATAAGCAACTGGACATACTTCTGGGAAATATTATATATGATTATATAAACTATGTAACAAAAAATAAAATTGTTTTTGTCTTTACTTTGAAATCATTATTTCGTAATTTCTTCTGTGTAGAAACCAAAGAAAAATTATATTTTTCCCTTTAAACTTTGCTTTTGTTTCCTTGACATTGCTGTTTTCAAACCGATCTATTTGCATTTCAGAGAAAATTAATATTTTTTTAAATATACGACATATTTTAATCTCTTGAACGTTCTGGGAACTTAGATGACGAAATAAATGCAGAGAACGTAAGCTCAAGTATCAATATAGTTAGTTGAATAGCTCATCAATCTTCTAGTAGTTCTTCAAGTGGAGATACGTTGTCTTTGAAAGGTGCATTCAGCATTGATGACACCAAGAGGTCCCAAATAAAAACCAGACGCATTTTGTTATGTCTGCGGTGAATATACGAAGACAGAGGTAAAAAATACCCTGTTAATATATCTGCTAAAATGTGCGAGGCGTATAAGGCATATTTTGGCATGCCTGTTGAAGACTAAGATAAGCAATGGGCTCCTCATTTCAGTTGCAAATTTTGCAAAAAAACTCTAGGTTATATATATATATATATATATATATATATATATATATATATATATATATATATATATATATATATATATATATATATATATATATATATATATATATATATATATATATATATATATATATATATATATATATATATATATATATATATATATATATATATATATATATAGTTTTGATTGTCCTGAATTTGATAGCTACGGAATTTTTAAGTGAAAGTTTGAATTTTGTAATATTTTTTTAATAACAATATGTGAAAGATATTTAAATTTGCATTTTTTTTTCCTTCGCAGATTGGTACAGGGGGGAAAATGAAGCCATGAAATTCGCAATCCTGAATAAGAGAGCCAACGACCACTCCAGCAATTGCTTCTTCTGTTTGGTGGACCCGTCCAAGATTCGAGCTGGCATATCATATATCCAGACATTCCGTCATTTATTGCCCAAGTGCCACACTCTCCTGAGCTCCCCGTACCCATTCCTCCAAAGAGAAGACAGCCATCTTCAGAAGAAAGAAGAAAAATCAGAGGACTATATTTCCACAACCAAGAAGACATCAACGACTTGTTCAGAGACCTTGGTCTCATAAAGTCCAATACCAAGCTTTTGACTTCGATACTAATGCAGTGGAATTTGTTACATGAAAGTGTGAAAGTAGCAAGTCAGAGAAAAAGTCACCAGACTTTTTCAACTTTTTTCACCAATAAAGATGGGCTTTGCTTTTGCCACATTTTGACAGGTTTGTTTGAGGCACTTGGAATTGCCCGTAACCCATGAGAGTAGCACCTTTTCTAAGAGTTTCAAAGCTGTGATACTTCATAACGTGAACATGTATCCATCTTTTCCCTTGGTTCACTCGGTTCAGCTCAAAGAGGAACACAGCAACGTGAAGTTATTGCTAATTACCTTGAAATATGAAGAACACAATTGGGAAGTTATCTGAGATTTCAAATGGTGGCCTTCATGATGGGTCTCCAAGACAGCTTTACCAAATTTCCATGTTATCTTTGTCTCTTGGACAGCAAGGCCTCCGCAGAGCACTACCAAAGGTGGGATTGGCCACAGCGGACTGGATTCAGTGAATGGAGGAACAATGTCAAATGGGAGCCTCTGTTGGACCCCTGAAAATTTTGTTTCCTCTACTACACATAAAATTAGACCTCATGGAACAGTTTGTCACAGATCTAGATAAAGAGTCTCCAGCCTTCATCTACTTTCAAAGTTTCTTCCCTAAGCTGTCTGAAGCAAAGTTCAAAGCCGGTGTCTTTATCGGACCACAAATAAAAAATTCCCGAAGAAGCTGATTAGGACAGAAAAAGCAACTTGGAACAGCTTTGTTGCAGTGGTTCGTGGCTTCCTTGAGGATCACAAGGCCGAAAACTATGAGGAGCTTGTTGAGAGCTTGGTCAGAAAGTACGGCAAAATAGGTTAAAGGATGTCCTTCAAAGTCTATATCTTAGATGTTCATCTTGTTAAATTTAAGGAGAACACGGGGGCGTACTCAGAGGAGCATGACGAGCGATTTCACCAGGATTTTCTGGACTTTCAACGCCGCTCCCAAGGATCATATAATGAAAAAATGATTGGAGACTATATATGGGGGTTGTTTGTGAAAGCAACTTACCATATAAGGGTAAATCCCGAAAAACTTCTCACTTCTAAATATCTTGAGGTTTCTTTTGTATAAACAAAGAATAAGTAAATGCTACTTTTGAGTTATATGTTGCTTTTTTCTATTTTGTGTAACCGAAAATGATTATTATATTCACCAATTATTTATATCGGAATTGGTAAATTTGTGAAATATTATTATCCTGGTCACAAAATCAAAGTTTGGAGGAAATATTAGCCATTTTTTTATACCTTCTAGGTATAAGAAAATAGGAAATTACAGTTGTTGCCCAAAGACAAAAAATGTGTTACATAGTGAATTATTAATATAATCTAATTATTATCAATTTTAGATTTATAGCCCCCAAATTTGGCCTCTAGAGACACCATAATATATATATATATATATATATATATATATATATATATATATGTTACTATTATTATTTGTACATATATATATATATATTATTATTATATGTTATTTAATATATATTATTATATTATATATATATTATTATTATTATATTATCAGTTATAATTATTATTATTCTTATAGTACATATATATTATTATTATTTTATATTATTCTAATATTTTTATGTATTATTATTTATAAATAGATAAATATACATATATATATTATTATTATTATTATTATTATTATTATTATTATTATTATTATTATTATTATTATTATTATTATTATTATTATTATTATTATTATTATTATTATTATTATATTTATTATTATCATTATTATTATTATTATTATATATTAATATACAT
>JABUQX010103767.1:55000-66921 GCA_015478945.1 Trachelipus rathkii
CTCATATATTCTATTCCTAGCTTCTAAGGCGTCGTCTAAGGCCGGGAATCACACCGGTCTTGCGCTAACCCACAGGCGTGGATGCAGCGCTGTAGCGTTAGGATGCTTCCTCTTCATGAGTTGTTACCCCCACCTCCCTCTTTTTCAGCCTCATTTCTGAGACATGTCCTACGCCCATAATCACACCTCCTGGTGCCAATCTCAGGTTATAGGTGGGGAGCGATGGCAAATACAGAAGTGCAAGCTGGTTCCTTCATGTTATCCACCCCTTTCTGGACCTCTTTCTAGTGATAGCGCGCCCGAATATCTTCGATATACTCGACACCGATGAATGAGATTCTCTTACAACGGAATCGATTCACTTCAACAGTTATTTAGTATTATTGTTGTTCTGGCCCCCCTTTCTGGCCCCATTTTTGCCTCTGAGTTAGTGAGCGCCGAGCCGGTGTCACCCAGCGCTTGAGGCGTCGAGCTGATTGCCGCGTTGCCGATACGACGTTCACATTGTGGTTTAACGGTCAACATGTGTTTTCGGCGTACGCCAAAAACCTCATGACGGTGTGTCAAACCAGGTAGAATGCCTCGTGTCAGACTCCGTGGCTTTCTGAATGCCATAGTTCGCCAACGTTTATGGGGCAAGAAATATCCGTCATATCTGTTATGCGTTAGAGTCATCGTATCTTCTTTCAGTCTTCTGGCATGTCTTCCTTATGTTGCAACACAAGATCCGATTACCAGCCGCTACGCTCCAGCAATAGCTCACCTCCCTGTGCGCTTGACCCTAGAAAGCCGAAAATTGCGAGCGTAGCAAGAGAATACCGAAATAGAATGGCTACGCCAAACCACCCATGAACCATATGGGTTGGCTTGGCTGAGCTGCCAGGTCGGTACCAGGCCCAACATAGCCAACAAATGAGTGCCAGTATAGCCACGGCGAATCGTTTGAGGGTTTCAGTTGGCATACCGATTTAGTTTAGCACGACATGTCCCACATCTTAACAACTTCATATTAATGCCCAGCCTATGCCAGGCAGTGTAGAATGATTGGTACATATTGTAGCTGCGTTAGGATGTGCTTCCTTCCCGTCAGCTAAATTGAACCTCTTCAAAGACCCTGCTAATTTATCACAACCACGCCCATAGGAATCTACACCTGGTTGATTATGTCTGCCTCCCCAGCAGCCTGTGGTATGAGGATGACTGGTGTGCATTGTAGCCGTGCCAGATGGCCCTTTCCTTCTGTTTATCGACCCTCTTGTGATAGCCCCTCTCGATAGTTTTGCCTGATATTCTCGGTGCTCCAAGCCCGATATTCGGCTTCGATACCGGTATCGCGCTCCGAAATTGACCTTTCATAGCCGTGATACAGATATGCCGAGTTACCGCAGTGGCCTGACGCAGTACCTGGGTTAGAACCGTCTCGATGAGGGAACATGGGTATCGTTCCTAACTAAGTCCCTGTATGTTACTGTCCTAACCTCACACCTACACTCACCCATAGACACTTACACACACACACACACACACACCCGATAGGCTACTTATACACACACGCACACCCACTGTGCGACTTATACACAACATATACACCCACCCATAGACATCTTAAGCTCACACATATACTCATCACACTTTCACACACACACAAATGTTATTGTCATCTATGACATACCCACATACACACACCCATAGACACTCACACCACCCATAGACACCACACCACCCATAGGATTACTATTACCTCACTCATAGGACACTACACTCACACCTCACCCATACTCACATTACACATTACATTATATATGACACACACACACACAATATTTTGATGCCTCAAACTTTTGATGCCTCAGTTTGATGCCTCAAGCATGCCTCAGCTTGATGCTCAGTGCTTTTGGATGCCCAGCATGACTCACTTGATGCCAGCTTGATGACCATTTGTTACTGAGTGCCAGCTGATAAGAATAGTTATTGAAGAAGAAGAAATAGTGTTATTAGGCCAGCGAAAGAAGAAGAAGAAGAAATAGCCATTACAGCGCAGAAGAAAGAGCAGTCTCATAGCGAGGACTACGTGCCGGCCGGAGTGTGATTTGCGCGAGCAGACTGAAATTCCTGGCGCCCAAAGCCGTATTGAGTCACTGAGATGTGCTCATATACGCGTTCGTTAAACGGCGATTCCGGTTTCGCTCGCACCCCAGTCGGCTGAGGACTTCTGAAGCGGGAATCCAGCCGGAAAAAGATACCAGGCGACAGCAGATGAAGCGAGCGAAATAGAAGCCTCGGGTAAGAGCTGTACAAATGTCATTGGCTGCCGGTGGTCGTTCAGCCGATGGCCGATGCGGTTTATTGTAATATAAAGACCTGCAGCGATAGGTTTAGGAAGCCAGTGATGTGAATATGAATAACATAAATGTGTCCAGGATCATCAATTGAGATGTGCCGAACCTCAAATGGAGCTTTCTTGGCAATGAGCCTCCTGTGCGAGGCCAGCGTTGGTCGGTCGCCAGCGACTGCGCCTACCACCAGCTCCTATGCTGCATGGGGCCAGGCGTAATGGGGCTCGCCATGCTGCATAAACAGCGTAGCGTCATCCTATGTTAAACAACATATGAAACTTAATACAGCGGTACTTCAATATAATAAATGGTAGTATTCATATGTTGCACAACTGAGATATTCAAGTCAAAACTTGCACTCGATTTCTTGTTTAATGTATGCTATATCAAATCCATATATAAAGATGTGTGTGTGTGTGTGTGTGTGTGTGTGTGTGTGTGTGTGTGTGTGTGTGTATGTGTGTGTATGTGTGTATGTGTATGTTGAGTTAGAGCGATAATAATATAGTCTGTTATTTTTTATTAGCCGAGCATTTTATTTGCAGAGTTAGTTCATTACCAGTTAAAGTTGCCAGCAGATGTTGCCGAAGGATAAGATTTATATTTTTCATGTATTAAATACAAATGTTTTTTTGAAAAACATTGTCTTTTGATGAAAAACATTTTCTTTTGATGAAAAACATTTTTATTTTTTGAAAAACATTTTTAAAAAACATTGTTTCTAGAAAAAAAGTTGTTAAATTTTCCACGAAAAACATGATTTTAGGGACCATAAAGCAATAAAGCAGTAAAACACTACAGCAAACAGCCCCAGGGGGCCCCACCCCACCCCCACCCCCTCATGTTTTACTGCTTTACTGCTTTACCATACTTACTATTAATAAAAATATATGTCACTACCTATTTTTCTGTTCAATCATATACATTTGTATTTCACATTACCCATTTTCTAAAACTTTTTAAAAAAAACTTAAGACTTAAATAAATATGTTTTAATTTGTAACACTTAAGAGACATGGCGGTAGACCTTTTATATACATATATATATATATATATATATATATATATATATATATATAAAAAAAATATATATATACAAAAAAAAAAGAGATATATATATATATTATATATATATATATATATATATATATATATATATATATATATATATATATATATATATATATATATATATATATATATATATATATATATATATATATATATATATATATATATATATATATATATATATATATATATATATATATATATATATATATAAACAGCTAACATTAACAAATTTCCATACTTAACAGCAGTAAAGTAACTAACATAGCATACAAAAACGTAACATATTCACATTTTTTTCATGAATGTCTTTAACATATCAATGCTAATTTTACATTAACATAGTAATATTTAACAAAGATTTATCGTATCCTAACCTAACGAATGTAATAAACTAAGAATAAAGCTCGCACACACACACACACACACACACATCACACGTGGTTTGCACATAACAAAGTTTTCACAGGTGTTAACATAGCATCACCTAAACTAAGAATATAATGTGTTAACGACAGTTCCAACATACGGTTAATCAACAGCTAACAATTACATGCAACAGCGTAGTACCAAATAGAATAGCTAAAACGGGTTATCACACTTTATACGGGCCTTATCATATCAATGTTAATTTGCATAACATAGTAATATTTAACAAAGATTAATCGGGTCTAACCTAAATATATTGCAGCCAAACTAAAGAATGTCATCAATACAATACATTGTCATCATCATACACACATTATCAATACGAATTAGCAAAGATCGTAACAATGTTTTTTACATTAATAAAAGCCAACATAGCAACACCTTCTGAACTAAGAATATAATATACAACGTCAGCCAACATACCTAAATAAATAAGCTTATTATTGGGCACGTCAGTAAAGAAGGACAGCATTAAAACGTAAAATTTATCACTTTTTCAGCATATCTGTGACATCACGCAATTTGCCAGCAACATGGTAATATTTAACAACATTTATCACACCGTCTAATTATCATACAATGTTCATTTTCATCGTTTTCGCACAACATAGTAATATTTGGTCAGGTCATTTTTAGCAGAGCATAATCCAAAACACGTCAGCCTAAAACGAATATGATAAATAAGTCTCGAGAAAGACTGCGCAGATAAGAGATATTGTCACGGATATTGTTCACAGTAGCACAGATTAACAAATAGCATCCAAAAAGTCCACACCATATATTATTACTACATATTATATTATATATATATTGCAGTCATATTATTCTTATTAAGAAAGAAGAGTTATATATATATATATATATATATATATATATACATATAAGTTATTGTTACATATATATATATGGTAAATTATATATACTAATAGATATGCCTCCCATAAAATGTTGTCCAAATACACATAATAAACGAGAGATACCCCGGGGTTTCACCCCTTGCTAGATGAATGAATCCTCCATGGGGTATCACCCCGAAGGGGCGTGTAAGCAGGCTGAGGCCTTACCCTCCTTCGGAGGGTAATGCCTGCTTACACGCCCCTTCGGGGTGATACCCCATGGGGGATTCATTCATCTAGCAAGGGGTGAAACCCCGGGGTATCTCTCGGTGGAATAAGTATTCTTTATATATTTTATTATGTATGCTATTTTGGATTTCTTTTATTTTACATAGGGGGGCGTATCCTATGTATATGTTTACCATATATATATATATATATATATATATATATATATATATATATATATATATATAGAGTATATATTATATATTGAATTTTATATATATATATATATATATATATATATATATATATATATATATATATATATATATATATATATATATATATATAGTGTAAGACTTTGGATGCTATTTCCATGTTGGACATATCCGTTATCTATATTTGCCCCTACTCTGTGATTGGCTGAAATATCCTATACCTTTCCGTGATTGGTTGAAATATCTCTTATCTCTTAGACTTGTGTTTGTTCCAGTAATATTGCCTTATCTTTTCTCTCGAGACTTATTTTATCGTCATAGTCGTTTTAGATTTGAACGTGGTAGAAGGTTGTGTTCTGTCTTAAAAGTGTTCTTATTTCCCTATGATGTATAATGCGAAAAACTTTGGTAAGTGAGCATTTATTCGTTAGACAGTATGATAATTAGACAGGGTTATGATAAATTTTTGTTAAATATTACCATGTTAATGTAAAATTAGCATTGATATGTCACAGATATGCTTGAAAAAGTGTGAATAGGTTACGTTTTGTATGTAATGTTAGCTCTTTACTGTTGTTAAGTATGGAACTTTGCTAATGTAAACAGTTTATTCGTGTTTAAGGTATGTTAATTTTGTTGTTGTATATTATATTCTTAGTTCAGGTGTTGCTATGTTGGCTTTATTAATGTAAAAACATTGTTACGTTAACATAGATTCGTGTGTGTGTGTGTGTGTGTGTGTGTGTGTGTGTGTGTGTGTGTGTGTGTGTGTGTCTGTGGCATTTATTCTTAGTTTATTACAATATTTAGGTTAGGATACGTTAAATCTTTGTTAAATATTACTATGTTAATGTAAAATTAACATTGATATGTTAAAGACACGTATGAAAAAGTGTGAATAGTTGCTGCTTTTAGCAAGTTATTTTGGTTACTTTTAATGCTTGTTATATGGAAATTTGTTAATGTTAGCTGTTTATTCGTGCTTAAAGTATGTTAGGTTTGTCGTTGTACATTATATTCTTAGTTTAGGTGATGCTATGTTAGCTTTATTAATGTGAAAACTTTGTTACGTTGCCAAATATTCCTGTGTGTGTGTGTGTGTGTGTGTGTGTGTGTGTGTGTGTGTGTGTGTGTGTGTGTGTGTGTGTGTGCGTGTGCGATTTATTCTTAGTTTATTACATTCGTTAGGTTAGGATACGATAAATCTTTGTTAAATATTCCTAGGTTAATGTAAATTAGCATTGATATGTTAAAGACATTCATGAAAATGTGAATATGTTACGTTTTTTGTATGCTGCGTTAGTTACTTTACTGCTGTTAAGTAAGGAAATTTGTTAATGTTAGCTGTTTATATAGTTAGCGTTAGCAGTGAAGTTATATTTTTATTTTTTTTTTTGTTATATATATATATATATTATTTATATATATATATATATATATATATATATATATATATATATATATATATATATATATATATATATATATATATATATATATATATATATATATATATATATATATATATATATATATAAAAGGTCTACCGCCATGTCTCTTAAGTGTTACAAATTAAAACATATTTATTTAAGTCTTAAGTTTTTTTTAAAAAGTTTTAGAAAATGGGTAATGTGAAATACAAATGTATATGATTGAACAGAAAAATAGGTAGTGACATATATTTTTATTAATAGTAAGTATGGTAAAGCAGTAAAGCAGTAAAACATGAGGGGGGTGGGGGTGGGGTGGGGCCCCCTGGGGCTGTTTGCTGTAGTGTTTTACTGCTTTATTGCTTTATGGTCCCTAAAATCATGTTTTTCGTGGAAAATTTAACAACTTTTTTCTAGAAACAATGTTTTTTAAAAATGTTTTTCAAAAAATAAAAATGTTTTTCATCAAAAGAAAATGTTTTTCGAAAAAACAAAGATGTTTTTCATCAAAAGACAATGTTTTTCAAAAACCATTTGTATTTACTACATGAAAAATGTAAATCTTATCCTTCAATATGAAAATTTAACTTTAACTTTAACTTTTTATCTATAACTTTAACTTTAACTTTGGTAATGAAACAGCTTTTCTATAAATAAAATGCCTCAGTTTGAAATAAAAATGTAAGACTATGTGTATACGACCTCTAACTAAACATACACATACACACATACACATGCATACACACACACACACATACACACACACACACACACACACACACACACACATCTTTATATATGGATTTGATATAGCATACATTAAACAAGTCGAGTTCAAGTTTTGACTTGAATATCTCAGTTGTGCAACATATGAATACCATTGTGTATGACTAAGAGAGTACCGCTTAAGTTCTCTGTATTAAGTTTCATATATTTGTACAACATAGGGATGTTGCTACATATATTTATGCAGCATAGGGCGGTTGTTACATATATTTATGCAACATAGGGCTGTTGATAGAGCGTAAGTCTATGTATTATTAACTTATATCCTTTTAAAATTTCATTTAAAAGGGTAAAACCACATTTTGGGGTTCGGCCTCATCTCAATTGGTGTCCCTGGACACCTTTGAGTGTATTGAAACTATGTTATTCATATTCTACATCACTGAAAACATATATAAACACCCTAATATTATAGTGATAAGCACATATTTACTAACTCGGCACCGCATCGGCCCTGCATCGGTGCCGATACCGATAGCTCCAATGACTCATTTGTTCTATCTTACGAAACTTCTATTTCCTTCCTTCATCTTTTCTCTGTCCTGTACTCTGTAATTTTCTTTTTTTCCAGCTGAGGATCCACTCAAAGGGGTCCTCGAACTCATTTTGGGGGTTACGAAACCCAAAAATTCGGAATCTATGTTCTTTGAAACATATATATAAACACATCTCAATTGACTCAATATGCAACTGGAGCCAGAATTCCAGTCTGACTCCGCCATCACAAACTCCGGCTCCGGCTCCGGCTCATATGCTCCGTCATATGAGACTTCTTCTTCTTCTTCTTCTTCTTCTTCTTCTTCTTCTTCTTCTTCTTCTTCTTCTTCTTCTTCTTCTTCTTCTTCTTCTTCTTCTTCTTCTTCCTCCTCCTTCTTTTTTCCAGTAACAAAGATGAGTCATCAAAGCTGAGGCATCAAAGATGAGTCATCAAAGCTGAGGCATCAAAGTTGAGGCATCAAAGCTGAGGCATCAAAGTTGAGGCATCAAAATATGTGTGTGTGTGTGTGTATGTGTGTGTGTGTGAGTGTAGGTGTATATGGGTGAGTGTAGGTGTAAGTGTCTATGGGTGAGTGTAAGTGTCTATGGGTGAGTGTAAGTGTCTATGGGTGGTGTAAGTGTCTATGGGTGTGTGTATGTGGGTATAAGTGTCATAGTGTGTGTGTGTGTGTGTGTGTGTAAGTGTAGGTGTAGGTATATGTGTGAGCTTAAGTGTCTATGGGTGGGTGTATGTGTGTATAAGTAGCCTAGCGGGTGTGTGTGTGTGTGTGTGTGTGTAGGTGTAGGTGTAGGTGTGAGGTTAGGACAGTAACATACAGGGACTTAAGTTAGGGGCAGATACCTACATGACCTCATGTTAGGACAGTTCCCTACAACAGGTACTGCGTCAGGTACCTACATGTGCTCGACTTAATCTCACTTAATCCCTCACGAACTTTTATGAAAGGTCAATTTCAGGCCTTGATACGGTATCAAGGCCGAAATATCAAGGCCAAGACCGAAATATCAAGGCCAAAACATCGAAAAGGGGGCTAAGCGACCTAAAGGGGGTCAATCGTAGAAGGAAGGAACCATCCTAACAACTTCTAATACACACCAATCGAATCCTCCTACCAACTTCTAATACACACCAATCGAATCCTCATACCTCAAAACATAGGGGTAGACACTAATATTAGGTGTATTTTATGACGTAGGACATGTCATTGCTAGAAGTGCTAGAAAAGGGTTGGGTACTAACTGGTAGAAGGAAGCATCCTAACACCTTCTAATATATACCAATCGACTCTACGTACCTTATAACATAGGGTAGGCATTAATATGGGGTGTGTTCTAAGATGTAGGACATGTCGTGCTAGAAGCTAGAAGAATCAGTTATGCCAACTGAAACCCTCAAAAATGAATTCTACACCATTGAAAACATATATGTAGACACCTCATTTGTTCTAATATGTGGTAGGAGCCTGAATTCCATTCGGCACCGCAACCACCAGCTCCGGCTCCGGCTCCATATGGTTCGCCAATTAGTTTAACATAGCCATTCTATTTCATTTATTCTCTTCTATACACTCACCAATTTTCAGCTTTCTAAGTCCATTTTTTAAATTTTAAGGGGGTGGGGCCCCCCAACCCCTTTGACGTAGCGGCTTGAAACATCGGATGCTACAATGTTGCAACATATAAGGAAGACATACCAAGTTTGAAGAAGATACGATGACTCTAACACCTCTTTTGCTAAGATATGTCATTTTGGGTCATTTCTTGCCCCATAAATGACCCCCGGCTGGGGCCCTGGGGACTATGGCGTTCGGGAAAGTAACTACGGGAATCTTATTTTTGAGACATTCTACCCCTGTTTGACACCCGTCATGATAGGTTTTTGACGAAGGGTACGCCATCTACGAAAAACGCATGTTGGTGCGTTCTAAAACCACAATGGCTGAAACGTCATGCTCGGCAATAGCGGCAATCGACTCGGCATACCTCAAAACATACTAGACAACACCGAGCTCGGCTTCATAGCTCAAGAAACAAAAATGTTAGAAAAGGGGGGTAGGGTAATATCTAATACTAACTCTTGTTAGGAGTGAATCGATTCCGTTGTAAACCACAGGAATCGATTCATCAGTGTCGAATATGTACTAATCGATACAAATATCGGAAATATTCAGGCATATACGATATATCGCACTAGAAGGGTTAGAAAGGGGGGTGGGGATACTAACTCATAGAAGGAACCAACCTAGCACCTTCTAATGTATACCAATCGACTCCCCGTACCTTATAACCTAGGAGTAGACACTAATACCGGGTGTATTCTATGACGTAGGACATGTCATGCTAGAAAAGGCTAGAAAAGGGGTAGGTAATAATCATAGAAGGAAGCATCCTAGCACCTTCTAAATATACAATCTAATCTAATTCCCTAAAATTCCTTAATAAACCTCAGGTTAGACACTAAAACCGCAAGATTTCACAATATACTTAATGCAAGCTAATGAATATATAGAATATATAGAATATAGAATATAAATATAGAATATAGAACATAGAGTGCAGGCATCTTTTCGGCTGCGGTCATACTAAAGTGCAATCTGCGAAACTCTTGAAGTGACTGCTCTTTTCTCGCCTTCATCAGCCTTTGCGGTTTATGTCAGATGCAGAGAGGTCCAACTGGCGTGTACACACTATAATAAAGGTGGTAGTATATAAGAGTAAGATATAGAGATATGAGCAATATATGATAGAGAGAGTATAGTATATATATATATAGAGATATATAAGATACATATGATATATACATACGCATATATATATATGATATATAAATATATATATACATAATATGTATATATATAATGTTATATATATATATATATATGAGATATATATATTATATATATATATATTATATATATGTATATATAGTATATATATATATATATAAAGATAGTATATATATATAAAATATATATAGACATATATAAATATATATATATATATATATATATTACTATATATGTATATATATATATAGTATATATAGATATAAATATATATATATAGTTATATATATATATATAAAGTACATATAATATATATATATATATATAAATATATATTGTTTATATATTATATATATATAATATATATATATATATATATATATATATAAAGATATATATATATATTATATACATATATATATATATATATATATGTATATACATATATATATATATATGATATATATGGCATTTAAAGACTATGGCTAAGATCAAAACTCTATCTTCAACCCATGATAAGATCTTACTGATCCATGAATACCATCCCCACATCTTATAAAGACAAAGATGCAGATAATAAAACACAAGGACAATAAAATATTTCAAGTTTTGAAACAAAATGGATAAACTCAATTATATTTATATAATTATTTTTATTATTATAAATAATATTATTAAATGATAGTTTTGATTTATCTTCATAGAATAATGAATAATGAATAATAATAATAATGACACATTAATAATAATAATAATAATACTTATCATCACTAATAATAATGCACACTAATAATACAATAATAATAACACTAATAAGTCTACAAATTTTCTGACCTTCATTCCATTCCCTACAATATGAATTTGACCTGACTCCACTTGCACAAAATTTTCGACTCCGGGACTCCTGAGTGCCTTCATTGGATCACTTGATTCCTTGATCACATCTGCAGCCTGTTCTCTGTCAAGAGGACACGCCATGCATTGAAATTCCACAATTAAAATCGTTCTTCTTTACCGACTCTTTGGACTCTAGAACGAATGGGTAGCATAAATGAACTCTCATTCCAAAGATAAGACATTTAGGGGAAAAGGTTTATTTATTTTCTTTTATTGATCAGTTTTAAAATATAGTTTACTTGCTTAGTATTGTTTTGACACACACACCTTCCTATTATACCTACACACAAACGAACCTACACATACATACATATATACATACATATATATATATTATATATATATATATATATATATATATATATATATATATATATATATATATATATATATATATATATATGAAGTG
>JABUQX010103768.1:0-2500 GCA_015478945.1 Trachelipus rathkii
GTTCTTTGTATCTGCCTGTGATTAAGTATGATCGATGCGTGGGATCTTGAGATCGGTGAACGTTAGAAAGGCTATTCTTTCCCATGCTTTAATGGATTTTTTTTTTGAGCTGATGCCTGTCCTTGTTCAACTTTTTTTTTTATGCTTGATGTTAATACTTTTTTAAAGTGCTGGAATCGCGCATGTGTCTGACTGATTCCGAAGAAATGTAGCCGCTCTGAATATTCTAACTATTGTCCTATAGCTCTCACTTCTATTGTCAAAAAATCTTTGAAACTCTTCTCGAGTCTCATTTCCTTTATCAGCTGGAATCTCATTTCCTTTCAAATTTCTAGTATGACTTTGGACGCTCAAAGTTAACTGGTGGCATACTCCTATCTCATCGATATATGGTCTTCTGCCCCTATTGACTTTGAAGAGTTATGTGTGCTGGTTGTGCTTGACATATCGAAAGCTTTTAACTCTTTGTGACATTCGTCACTACTCTCTAGGCTAATTACTTACTTTGCTTACTCTATCTAGTTTTCTCTCGGCACTTGTTGGAGTGACATCTTCCTCATTTCCAGTTAATTGGGGTGTTCCTCAAGGTTCTGTTCTATCTTCAACTTTATCCTTACTTTCCATCAATGTTCTTCTCATCTTCACTACTAACTGTTTATTATTACCCCGGTGACTCCATTTTTCCACTCATTCCGAATCTTCTCCCTCCTTTGCATCTAGAGTTGCTTTTTTCTCGACTTTATCTTTCCAATTCTATTCTTGCCAATCTGGTTGGCATTTTCCGGTAGGGTAGCCTCATCCTTGTGAAATTTAACTCTTTTTTTTAAAAAACTCAATTTCTTCTCTTTTACCTTTCAGAAACACTTCCCAATTTTCCTTTCTCTTTCGGCTGCTCAATCGTCTCCAGTGAACAACAAACTTTCTTCATATCAACATAAACATAATATTCCTTTGGAAGCCTCATATCACAACGATTTTTAAGGTTGTTGGAATGTATTTCTTCTAAACAGTTACTCGAGTTATATAAAGGTCTTATCCGCCTTTGTATGGAGTACCGTTCTCACATTTGTAGGTGGGACTCTGGTTCCACCCTTACTTTGGATAGGCTAAAAGACTAATAATTAGGAATTTCAGACCTGCTCGTTGTGGTGCCTCCTTTCTGGCCACCCCTGCTCAGTGGAATTCCTTGTCATCATCCATTTTTCATGCTTTATTTATTCTTTCTCTCTGTAAAGCAAGAGAGAATTTCGTTAAACTTGCGGTTGATTGGATCTTCTTTCCCGTTTTATTTTGCCCCCTCTTTGAAAAAGTCTTTGCCCATGAGTTGTGGGTAACCTGTAAAAAGAAACATGGACAGTTGGATCCCTTCTTTAGGTCTTCAATTAAAACAATCTTTGAAAATTCTCAACTATATTGAATCAATCAATGGTCATGCATGCTACAATTCAGGTGTTAACAGCTTGTTTAATCATTTTGAGAGTGCTCATATGAAAATTTGCCTAAGGTTGAATATGTGTTTATTTATTTTTTAGAAAATATTAAAGTTGCAAAATAAAAATATATATATAATATATATTAATATATAATTATATATATTATATATATATATATTATATATATATATATAATATATATATATATATATATATTATATATATATATATGGTGCTCTCGACAAGGCTTTCGATCTTATTGGCAAGCAGTGCATGGACGAATGATCAAGCTGGGAGCAGAAACTAGAAAATATAAGCCGAGGCATCGGGTGGTGATTCTTCCTTACAATGACGAAAACTCTGAAACTTGGTAAAACTTTTTTTCCTTCTTTTTGGCCACACCAAATCACTCAAAGTCAACCACAATATGTCACGGGACCCTCCTCCCATCAGCAAATTTTGCCGTCGCCATTACCCGCAATCTTGTCCCCAACTGGACTCTATTTGCCGTCATCATTTTCCTATTTTATGTCCATAACACCCTTTTTTCTAAAAAGAAATTTTATCCATATCTTATCCGAATCTTCCCACTTAGCAGTAACTCTTTTTCTTGTAATTTCAAAAAATTAAATTTTCTTTACAACATAATTTTGTAATAAAATATTTGCAGTAAACATTTAAAATATAATTTTATTTTTAGTTTTTTTATTTCTTTTTGACCTATAAATGAATTTCGCCATTCAAAATTTCCTTGACATTTAAAATTTGTATATGCCAGAACCCACCCCTGGTGTTGATTATTCAACCCATTGTGTGCCCGCTTCTTTGTGAGCCATGGTGGGTGGTATTGAGAGTTTGACCCAATTATATATATATATATATATAATAATATATAATATATAGATATATATATATATAATATATATATAATATATATACTATATATATATAATATATATATATTATATATATTATATATATATTATATATATATATTATATATATATATAGATATATATATACCGGGTATATAATTTATAATAGTGGATAATTTCAATAAACAGATG
>JABUQX010103768.1:7500-10000 GCA_015478945.1 Trachelipus rathkii
AATGTAATTCATGTTTTTGTCCTTATGTATGTTTATGTTAATTCTTCGGTTAAAAGTCTTCTTAAAAGCACCATGATTAATCCCAACTTCCTAACAAATGTTGTGAATGGTCTGTTCACAATCCTCAATCACATGCATAAATTTTCAACAGTTTCAGGAATTGTGCTTGGGGAGCAGTTAATGTGAGCAATTATCCAATTGGCCTGATGTTTGATCCACTTTGAATGTAGCATGCCAAAACACTCGCACACTCAAATTAATGATTTGCAAAACTGTCACCTAATCACTCCCAAGCTTCTGTTGCACTTTTCCAAAGTTTACAATAAATTTGGTGCATACTTCCTGATTCATTTTATTTCAAAAATGCCAGATATCATATGCACAACAAACAGGTATGAAAAACAAACATTCACTCAACATCATGACTATTGACACAGTGATTCAGCAATAATCCCTGCAGCAGCACCTACCACAAAGCGGCAATAAGTTGCAATTTTGGTGTTATAGGATCAAAAACTTATGGATTTTACCTCATATATATATATATATTATATATATATTAAATAGTATATTATATAATATATATAATATATATATATATATAATATATATATATATATATATATATTATATATATATATATATATATATATATATATATATATATTAGTGATGGGAAGATTAATCGTCATCGTCATTGGCAAAATCGGCATATCTTTTCTCAATCGCCATCATCAATTTCTGCTGATTAAGTGAGGAAATATTACACCAGAAACTGGAGAAAGATTTATGTTTCTGCACCATAATTTAAGAGCTCTAAATTTAAAGAACTAGAATTTTGTATGTCTGTCCATGTTCCCTCATATTACGTTTCATTTTAAAATCAATGTTTTGAAGATACTTACTAGCCTATATATTAAAATTACATAAATATTAAGTTGAAATATAAGGAGCATGAATGATTTTAATATTAAATAAATCCTTATTATTATTATTAATCAAGAGAAATTATTATTATTATTTAATATTATTGTTAATTATTATTATCATCATCAACTCCACCCACCTTCTCTCCACAATACTGGGGGTAAGGTGCGTAACATACACTGGAAACAAAAGTAGAAGAATATGATGAAAGTCGAAAAGAAAGCCCAGCCTTACGAACCCCTTTATACCTTTTAGTGAGAACTTGTCTCAGTCAGAAAATCCATCCTAGAGCTTCACGGGACCACAATGGACCCTCACTCTGGCATCTCGTCAATGTGGGGATCATCTCTTTGCAAAGTGGGCCACAGGCATACCCCCTCACAAAAACCGGCCATTCATTGCTATTATGCACCTCCTCATTTTTGCCAAACTCTCATTTCTCTCCTCCAGGCATTCCTTTACCGACTCAATCCACTTCTTTAGTCTCCCAGCCGGTCGATTTCTAGCACACTGACCACTTTACATCCGCTTAACCAACCAACTATTATCCATCCTTTCCAAATGACCAAACCATCTCAACGTACTTTCATTTATTCTCTCATTTCCCCTTTCTTCACACCACACAACTCTTTAATAAGTTCATTGCACATTTTATCAATTCTTCTCACACCTAATACACCCCTAAGATTGTCCATCTGAACACATTGTACTTTAGATCCATACCTCCTATTCCAGATGATAGTCTCACTACTATATATACATTAACACAGGTAACAACATACCCTCATGTAAGACCCTAGCTCACTTAAGACTTAGTCCCTTTACATCCACTAAGGATTTAATTGCACCAGGCACCTTCCTGCCATTCACAACTTTCCTACTACCTTTGCATCATCCATTCCCTTTTCATCCAACATATATCCTAAATATTTAAACTCAGACATTTGTTCCAGCTGCTCACCATCTAACATAACTTCACAATGAGGACTGTTCTCACTCACAACCATAACCTTACTCTTATCTATGTTTACTTTCAAACACCACCTTTTACACACCCTGCCAAATCTCTCACAACTCACTTCAAACTAAACTAACATCATCTACCATATAATAGGTTAGGCACCCTCCACTCTCTTCCATTCTCCATCATTTTAACGCCTTCCCCTGCCACCCCCACCTCTAATTCTTTCATAGCCCAATTCATATACAAATTAAATAACCAAGGAGACATAACACATACCTGTCACACTGCGCTATTAATATTAAACCAATCATTTTTACATTTATTCTTACACACGCTTCACTATTGTAATGCATACTTTTGATTCTATTCAGAAGCTTAACACCAATGCCATATATCACTAACACCTGCCATAGAGCTTCCTTATTAATTAATCCTATCATTCACCTGTTGCAAATCCATAATACCTAAATATAATTTATTCTTCTCCCTCATTTTCTCAATCATTTGTTTCAACGTAAAGATTTGATCACGCATCCCCCTCTAACCATCCTAAACGCACTTTGTTCTTCACCAATCAGTCCTTCAGTCACATGATGCACTCTTTCGACC
>JABUQX010103768.1:15000-36942 GCA_015478945.1 Trachelipus rathkii
CTGGCTGTAACATTTAAACAAAAGTTTTAATTAGCTTATTTACAAATTGTTTTATTTCATCCATTGTTAAACCCTTTAAAATGGGTGGCTGGGTGACTGTTTCCTTTTCCCAATCAATTATGTTTGAATAATCATCTGCATTAAAGTTTAGTGTTTTAGGCAGTTAAAAAACTCTTGCATTGGAATCCCTTGCTCTTGCTTGAATAATTTATTAAATACCTAAATCTCTTCTCTTTTCTTGTGTCCACTAACATTGCAAGTAAAACATTCTCAGGATGAGCAAACTAGCAGTTGTTTCTTAGTACCTGTTCCATAATTATAGCATGCTTTTTGTCCAAATCTTTAAGTAGGCACATCAGGTACCAAAAATTATGTGCACAGTTAGTTGCCTTTGGATGAGACTATCTAAAACCATCCTAGCGCATAAACTTTCATTATTATATTTACTAGATTTTGAAGAGCTTTGCTTGTAGGTTTTGTGAAAACATAACTAAGATCCTGTTTGCTTTTGTTAGCCATCTGGCATGATGAAGGGTGTCTGGATATTTCTTGGCTAATGATGGCGATATATTCCCTGATTTTATACTAATACACATTTCATACAAATATTCTTGGTCAATGCTAATTTGCTTAACGATATCTTCAGGGATCTTTTCAAGGTTGCTGTTTAGAAGTTCAAAATCAAATATCTCCAGCTTATTTACATCTTCAATTTTATTTCTAATAGTACTCTTATAAGTTTTTAGTCCTGATGTTTGTCCATTAGTAGCCTCGAATGTGTCTGAATGAAAGTTCATTTGCATGTAAGAGGCAAATTAACCACTGTATCAGTCTTTCCTTATATATTTTAATCATTTTCAAAACTCTACCAACTCTTCCAGTGTTAACTGGAGTTTCATCGCAAAGAATATCTTTAGGGAAATACTGCTTTTAGAATCAATTAAGAAAGTTATCATTTCATCAGTAATACATCTTGCCTTGCCAGAATCTGGTGTAACATGAGTTATGTAAATATCATCTGGTTCTTTTACAATAACAATGTTCTTCCAATTCAGTTCCATCTTTTTTGATCTTTTCTGCCATCAAATCCAAAGCATTCAATTTGTGTGTTCTAATTTCATTCTGATGGCATTCTTTTGCCAACATACTGGTTCTCTATCAACTTTTTTTTCTATCCGACATATTACTTTCATTCAATAACCCCATATTCTTTAATGCTGCATTGACAATATCAGCAATGGCCCTATAGCTTACACGAAACCTGTCATCTGTTATTGCTAAATGTTTATACACAAATCTATTCTGAAAGACAGATATGCTAGAGAGTGCAATGTAGAGCAACATGGATGATTTCTGGGTTTGAGGGTAAGAGCTATGAGGTGAGGCTGAAGGAGTTAGGAATGTTTTCTGTAGAAAAGATACAAGTCTGCAAAATATTTACATCTATTGATAATTCAGAGCCCCAATAAATTCTTCATAGTAGACCACAGATGGGAGAACAGGAGGCACAGTAAGAAAATTAAATAGGCATGCCATCTTGATATAAGCATTCATTCAGTAATAGGGTTGTTAATTATTGGAATGGTTTGCAACAGAAAGCTTTTGGGTGTGACTCAAATGCAAGAAAGGATTCTATAGGTATATAGAAGGTTTGGGTATCATTAGGTATATTATGACTAAGCCAAATTGGCGGGTTTTGTTACAGTAGTTATTTAGATTAAACCATGTTAGACTATAAAGTTATTGAAATTTGTAGTGTGGTTAGAATGTACTTTGGCTATAGTTTTTCTTTTAGTTTACTATTTAAGTTATTGACAAGACCTAGAGTACTTTGTGGATTTGCATGAGCATGTTTGGTGGCTTCTTACTGTCCTTATATAATTTATATATATATATTATAATTATTATATATATTATATATATATATATAATATATATATAATATATAATATTATATATATATATATTATTATAGATATATATATATAATATAATATATATATATACTATATATATATATATATATATATATATATATATATACAATTCAAAATCATTATCAAAAGGAATCAAATGCAAACAAGCAAATTGAAAAAAATGAATTACTAGGACAGGATAAAAATATTGCTGAATATAATTTTTACAGAGAATTGTTTTCAGCATCCTCACTTGTGTATGTATGTATGAGATTGTGTGAATATGTTGTATTCCTTATATTGCTAAACAATAGATCAGGAGTAAATTACTTAATATGCAACACTGAGATCGATTTTAGAATGGAGAATAAGGTAAAAGTGGGGTAAAGCATGCAAGTAGGGGGTGTCGCACAACTTTGAAATTTTGCACACAGTATCAGACCTTGACAGACATCCGTGCATAGCGGAGTTTATGCAAATTTTTAAAAAAAGGTGTTGTTTTGACGCACCCTAATATATACAGTGGAACTCAAATATGTCATTTCAAATTCATCCTGTTTTTTTATTGAAATTTTTTTGATATTCACCCAAATAGTCAATATTTGACCCTCCTCTAACGTGGTTCGTGAGAGTCAGCTGGTTGTCAATTGGCAGTCTCAAGCAGTGATTGAAAGTGAGCGCATTAACTCTTGTTCAATACTTTATTTTCTAACATTTAACCATTTTTAGTTAATTTTTTAATAAAATACAGTACTGTAACCATGGGTCGTAAAAAGGGCAGTGACAAAAAAAAAAAAAAATGAAAAGCAGTGAGAAATGTATTTGCAATGATTTCAGAGTGAAATTATTTTTTAGTTCCAGAAAGGCAAAATTTGTGGCTGGGAATAGATCTAAACCATTTTTAGTTAATTCCTATGGGAAAAATTTGTTAGATATTCGTCCTTTTCAATATTCATCCTCCCCTCAGGAATGGATTGATGACAAATATAAGAGTTCCACTATATATACCATACAGTATATATATATATATATATATATATATATATATATATATATATATATATATATATATATATATATATATATATATATATATATTATATATATATATATATATATAATATATATTATAGAGGCACTTTCAAATTATTTCATACTATACTACAAAATATTTGATTTTCCAAAACGAGGAAATAATATTTTTAAGAGCTCATTTAAATGTTAAACCTTTCTACTAATAATTATAATAATTTTTAAGATAACTACTGCCATAGATTTAAATTACTAAAGCCAAGAATAGCAAACACCTTTAAACCATTTACTCAATCTCCCACCTAATTAAATGGTTTGCTACTAACTCAACAATACTATGCCTTCAAAGAATGTCATTTATTCAAGCTTACAGTTATTTAAAAACCTCTTACCTCATCATGGGTTTTATCTGAGTTGGTGCTTACATCATCATTCCATGACGAACACTGCATATATATATATATATATATATATATATTAATATATAATATATAATATTATAATATTATATTATATATATATTTATAATATATATAATATATAATATTATATATATATATATTATATATATATATATATATAATATATCATTATATATATAATATATGACCAGGGTTGGTGATTTTTTTGTTTTTAAAAAAAATCAAAAAAATCAAAAAAATCAATGATTTTTTTGATTTATTTGATTTTTTCAGGCACAGATTGCCTTTTTAATTAATTATTATTTTGATAAAATTAGTAAATAATCCTAATTTTTACCTAATTAATAAGTTTAGTAGGTTAATTATTATTAGTTTAATTAAGTTATTTAAATTATATATTATACACTGTATAATATCTGAGTAATCTAATTTTTTCTTTAAGTGAAAATGATTTAAAACCAGTGATGAATTTGCTTATTATATAGATGAAATATACTTATCATTAATCAGGTGATAACTATAGTAATAATTATTAATTTAGAAAAAAAAAATTTGCCTAAAAATAAAAAAAAAAATAAAAAAATCAATGATTTTTTGATTTCTTTGATTTTTGGCACACAAGATTGCCTTTTATATATTATTATAAAATTATAAATAATCCTAATTATTACCTAATTAATAGTAAGTTTAGTAAGTATAATTATTATTTAGTTTAATTAAGTTATTTAAATTATATATAGGTACTGTATAATAATGAGTAATCTAATTTTATTTATTTCTTTATGAAAATGATTTAAAACTACATTGATGAATTACTATTATATAGATGAAATATACTTACCATTAAGCAGGTGATAACTAGGAATAATTATTATTTAAAAAAAAAAAAAAATTAGCCTTAAAAATCAAAATAAATAAAAAATCAAAAAATTAATGATTTTTTTTCTTTGATTTTTAGCATAAATTGCCTTTTTATTATTTTTGATTAAAATTAGGATATCCTAATTATTACCTAAATTAATAATAAGTTTAGTAATATAATTATTATTTAGTAACTAAGTATTTTAAATATATATATTATTTATATATATATATAATATATATATATATATATAATATAATATATATATATATATTATATATATATATTATATAATAATGATTAATCTAATTGTATTTATTTCTTTATTGAAAATGATTGGAAACTACATTGATGAATTTGCTTATTATATTGTGGCGTCTGGGGCAGGAGGCTGCTCCAATTTGAAGGGGTTATGGTCGCTGTTGAATAACCACCTTCAATTGAAGAATATTAATAGATGTTGAAGAGAGTGAGGCGTTGTCACGAAGTGGCGTTTCTTCCCGGAGGCTGCGTAAGTCGTCTGTGAGGCTAGCAGCCTCCTGCCCAGACGCCACAATATAGATGAAATATACTTATCATTAATCAGGTGATAACTAGTAATAATTATTAATTTAGAGAAAAAAAATTTGCCTAAAAAAATTAAAAAAATTAAATAAATCAAAAAAATCATGATATTTTCATAAAAAAATCAATTGATTTAATCAACTGATTAAATCAATTTGATTTAATGCAAACCCTGATATATACTATATATATATATATATATATAGATATATATATATATAAATATATATATATATATTATATATATATATATATATATATATATATATATATATATATATATATATAATATATATATATATATATATATATTATATATATATATATATATAATTATATATAATATATATATTATATATATATATAAATATATATATATTATATATATATATATATATATATACTATATATATATATAGTATATATTGAATGACAAGTATAAATAATTATTTAAAATATTCCCAAAATACCTGTGGAACAGGATGATTATTTGAATCATTCACTGGTAGTTCATCTTCAGACATTGAATGTGCATTATTTGGACTTAAAAGTGATACAAATAAACTATCTTCCTTTCCATTATCACGAGACTGTGCTTCAATAGTCTCCGATATATTTTCCTCAACTGCCTCAAATATTTCTGTTGGCTCAACTTTAATATCTTCGCCCTGCTAAAATTTTTAAAAAAAAATTTCATTACAAAACTACATTATAAATTGGTTAAATATTCAATAAACAAACATGTGGAATAAAAATACCTCTGTGTCCAAGTCATCTTGAGATTCATAATACTCTTAAAGTTTAATCCATTATTTTCCATGCTTCTTGCATCTGAATTCTCTGTAGAATCTTTTGATATTTGTTCCTCCTCAGACTGCTTGCCCAATCTCGGAACCAAATCATCATTTGGAATCTCAGATATCTCATCATCATCATCATCATTCTGTGGTTTATGAACAACAGACTTCTGTTGTAAAAACTTTTCATCTGCTTTTCGTTTACTTTTTGGCTGCAATGGACTAGATGAATTAGGTTTTCTTTTTTCTTTTATAATTTTTTTTTCCTCAGAACCTTCTTCAGAAACTGCCAAACCTTTAACTTTCAAAGCTTCAGCTGCTCGAATTAAACCAGGAAGTCTATCTTGAAGAACATTAACTTCTCCCTTATACATATAATTTAACAATGCTTCTAGTTGTAATTCTTCAACATCCTTTATAATAATAAATGGATGCTTACATTGAGTCCTTTCAAAAATTTCTTCAAAGTATTCGCTACAGGTCGAAAGCACAAACCTATGAACAGGGAAAAATTTTCCCTGGCATGCAATAGTTGCATCACAGTATAATTCCTGAAATTAAATTATAAATATTTCACAATTTTCTCTAAAGAAATTTGATATTTACAGATACATGACAAGGATGAAACAATAATTTGATTTATTACAATCTTACCTTAGAACGAAGAATATCCAAGGATTTGATAAAAGTAGATGTATGGTTATTCCATTTCAAACACAAAATTCCACTCATTTTAAAAGTATTAAGTATAACATCACAATTTGTAAAACTAATCCAAGACACTTATATAAAAGTTTACAATTTAAATAGAATATATATACCTGATAAGACAGTAAAAAATTTATTTAAAATTTTTAATAGTAATTTTAGATAAATAATAATAATAATAATAATAATAATAATAATAATAATAATAATAATAATAAATAAGTTTATATTAAAATATATACAGTATGGGTCATTCCATGTCAAGTGTGCCTGAGATCCCCACCTTACATTACCTTCTTCAAAATTGATGAAGCTTAACCATAAAATTCATTAATGTATTTGATGAAGCTCTGCAAAATTTTGGTTCCATATCTGCATTGGTTCAGTTTTAATGTCGCCTCAAAGGATGTGTGGTGACTTTCGGTTCTTGAGGTCATGTGTCAAAATGGCAATTTGTTATCTTAATCTTAATTTCAAACGCTAGAGGGCCGAAATGTTGGGTACATAGGTACCTTCTTGCAGTGATTCAGAATACGTTATTGGATGTGATCCATTTTTTGTTCCTTTTGAGCTATCCCTCTACAAAATTGATGAAAAATCAATTTTCAATTTCTGAATGTTGAAGTTTGAGCCACATGTTTCTGTTATTACTGAAGGAATTGAACTTAAACTTTGTGATTTGAAGTCTATGACTGTAAAGAGAAATATCATTTGTGATGCATTTTAGTTAGTTCATGAGTTAGTCCACATTCAATTTTTAAAATTTTTTGTTTTTGCAGATTTTGGGGTACAGTATCTTTAGGGCTATATATCTTAGGTGTACCATATTCGATTTTTGTTTTTTAGATTTCATTAGAAAGAGGAGCTCGAGAGCTTTAAAATGAACCTATTTTCATGAGGGTGTTTTTAGTCTTTACTGGAAATAAAATAATTTCAAAAATGTTGGTGTTCTTCAAATTTTGGGAAAAATGTTTAAATACTGAGTGGTAAGAAATTGATATAAACATCATCAATATTGTATGAAATAGCATGTTAATCATTATATTTTATGTGCTCACTGGGACAATCACCATTAAAGATTCAAAAGGTTAGTACAAGGGATTCTACAGGGTATATTAAGGGAAAGGTACTGAAAGCAGCTGAGGGCATTGCTGAAACATTACATGTAGCTGCAGGTTTGAAAAGAGTTGTTGAAGATCAAAGTAAAGAGGAAGCACTATGTAGGGGATGTAAGGATTTAGAAATTCTGGTAAGAGAGTTAAAGGCAAAGTTAATGATTTCAAATCATGGAAATCAAATTCAGATTCTCACACTTGTTCCTAGCAGTTGGTCCAATAACCGAGTGCAGGGATAGCATTTTTGGTGATTTTTTGATTTTTAAAAAAAAAAATCAATGTGATTTTTTTTGATATTTTTGTATTCGTAACGTCATGCGAAATATAATTTGCAGGTTACAAAAGAGTTAAAGGCAAAGTTAATGATTTCAAATCATGGAAATCAAATTCAGATTCTCACACTTGCTCCTAGCAGTTGGTCCAATAACCGAGTGTCAGAGGAGTTTGGTGTATCATTAAGAATGGTTAAAAGAGCGCGAAAGTTGAAGATGGAAAAAGGCATATTAGCCACACCATCTCAAAAAGATGGAAAAAAAACTTGACAATGTAGTCAGAAAAAAGGTTTTAAATTTTTTTTGAAGATGATGAATATACTCGCTTGTGTCCAGGGAAAAAGGATTATATTTCAGTAAGGATCAATGATGAAAAAGTTCAAAAACAAAAACGATTGCTACTATGCAACTTGAGAGAACTGTTATAGTATACTGTGATAAAAATGGCAAAGAATTAGGCTTCTCAAAATTTTGTGAACTCAGGCCAAAATGGTGTGTTACTGTTGGTTCTGCTGGTATGCATTCAGTGTGCATTTGCATGATTCATCAAAATCTTAAACTCATGCTAGCTGCAATCTCTATTAAAATTGACTATAAGGAATTAATTGGTAAAGCTGTCTGTAACATTGAATCTAAAGATTGCATGCTACAACATTGTGAACAATGCCCAGGAAAGGGTAGATTAGAATCATACTTGTAAGATGTACTTGATAATTATGATTCACAAGAGTTAATTGAATGTAAGAAGTGGGTTCACATTGACAGGGATGCATTAAAAACATATTGCCTAACTTTTGAAGATTACATGAAGAGGATGTCAAAAACGGTTTCCATTACTAGTCACTATTTTATTGCAAAGCATCAAAGCACCTACTTGAAAAGTTTAAAAGAAACATTAGCCCATAATGAAGTAATCATCATTATGGATTTTGCAGAAAACTATACTTTTATTGTTCAGGATACTGTTCAAGGTTATCACTGGGAAAACACCCAAGCCACAATTCATCCATTAACATGTTATCTATTATTATGGTGGAGGCCAACTTAAGTCCATAGTGTCTGCATGATCAGCGACTGTCTACACCATGATACTGTTGCTGTCCATGCATTTATAATGAAATTGATTGATTGGTTAAAAATAAAAATTACTGAAATTAAACACATACATTACTTAAGTGATGGTTCCACTGCTCAGTACAAGAATTTTAAGAACTTTATAAATTTATGTTTCCATGAAGAAGAATTTGGAATTACAGCAGAGTGGAACTTCTTTGGAACAGGTCATGGCAAATCACCTTGTGATGGAATCGGAGGTACAGTGAAAAGGTTGACATCCTATGCTAGTCTTCAGAGGTCTGTTCATAGCCATATTCTAACACCAAAAGATATGTTCAACTTCTGTGATGAAAATGTTGAAGGAATCAAATTTTTTTTTATTTCTAAGGAACATATTGAGAACATAAGAGCATATCAGGAAGACCGATTTAACAAAGGTCATACAATTGCTGGTATGAGAGAGAGCCATCATTTTAAACCCATTAGTAAAGGGAAAATGAGAGTGTCACGAGTTTCAAATGATTCTGCTAGCTTTGTAGCCACTGTTTTCAAAAATGCTGAAGCTCTCACTGTTGTATCAATTGGTAGCCTCCACCCAGGAATGTATGTAGCTTGCATGTATGATAATTTATGGTGGATTGGGACTGTATGTGACATTTCAGTAGAACAACGGGACGCTCATGTTAACTTCTTGCATCCTCATGGTCCTTCCGTTTCTTACCATTGGCCAAATGTAAGATACATGCTGGATTCCAGAGGATCATATATATAATAACAGTTCTAGAAGTACCATCAATAGCATCAACTAGGAGACAATACAATGTTTTCATCAGTTTTGTAACTATAAAATTAAAAGAAATATAAGCTACAGGGTAATGGTAATTAATATCATACTGTTTTAAATATTTAATCAATAAAACAGGGCATATTATAATTGAGAAATGCTATCTCCTCTCCATGCTCAGGCAGTAGCCTACTTCTTTTAGCATTAAAAATGTTTCCAGTTGTGCTGAAAACATTCAATTTTTGATAATTTGCCGAAGCCAAAGCTTCGGCAAAAAATGCCTTAGGCTTACGGCTTGGCAAAATGCGAGCTTCGGCATACCGAAGCGGCCAAATATAAGATACATGATGGATTCCAGAGGATCATATGATAACAGTTCTAGAAGTACCATGAATAGCATCAACTGGGGGAGAATGTATTTATTCAAAGCAATTCAACATGAATTTAAACAAATTCACTCACATATATAAAATGTAACCTATAGCTACATCCATTAATTATTATTCATTTAATTCTTTTATTTTTTGTTACAAATTTTCATTAAATGTGAGTGAGCACACAAAATATAATGAATAACATGATATTTCATACAATATTGATGATGTTTATATCAATTTCTTACCACACAGTATTTAAACATTTTCCCCAAAATTTGAAGAACACCAACATTTTTGAAATTATTTTATTTCCAGTAAAGACTAAAAACACCCTCATGAAAATAGGTTCATTTTAAAGCTCTAGAGCTCCTCTTTCTAATGAAACAAAAAAACAAAAATCGAAGATGGTACACCTGAGATATATAGCCCTAAAGATACCCCAAAATCTGCAAAAACAAAAAATTTTAAAAATTGGATGTGGACTAACTCATGAACTGACAACAAAATGCATCACAAATGATATTTCTCTTTACAGTCATAGACTACTTCAAATCACAAAGTTTAAATTCAATTCCTTAAGTAATAACAGAAATATATGGCCCCAAACTTCAACATTCAGAAATTGAAAATTGATTTTTCATCAATTTTGTAGAGGGATAGCTCAAAAGGAACAAAAGATGGATCAAATCCAATAACATATTCTGAATCACTGCAAGAAGTTACCTAAGTACCCAACATTTCAGCCCTCTAGGTTTGAAATTAAATTCTAAAATTAAGATCAAAATTGCTATCTTGACACATGACCTCAAGAACCGAAAGTCACCACACATCCTTTGAGGCGACATAAAAACTGAACCAATGCAGATATGGAACCAAAATTTTGCAGAGCTTCATCAAATACATTAAAGAATATTATTGTTAAGTTTCATCAATTTTGAAGGTAAGGTAAGGTGGGGACGATTTCCAAATCAGGTACACTTGACATGGAATAACCCATATATCAAGTTCAGGGATGTTTTTAATTAAATATCAAGATAACATACAAATTATCTTTTTGTAAATACTAAGAAAAATTTAAAAACAAAAATGAATAATTATCAGCATTCGCATCATCTCTTAATGGCATATTGACAAAAAATTTCCATTTTTCACTTCAAGATTTTAGAGTATCTTTAAAATACTGTAAAAAATGTCAGCTGTAAAGTATTTTTAAAGTTAAGAATTGATGAGAGTTTCACTTATATTTTACTTAATTTCTTAGGTTTATTGTACCACAAAAATATTTAGTTGCATATCCAATGCTAATATATATATATATTATATATATATATATATATATATATATATATATATATATATATATATATATATATATATATATATATATATATATATATATATATATATATATATATATATTAGCGATGCACCAATACCATGGATCAGTATCAGCAATTTTGTTAGTAGTATTCAAAATTTTGTCAATACCTTTAAAGATACCTAAACATTTTCCTTTAAATGATTATATATATATATATATATATCATATATATATATATATATATATATAGTACTATATATATATTATATATATTATATAATATATAATATTATATATATATATAATATATATATTTATATAATAATATATATATTATAATATATATATTATATATATATAATATATATATATATATATATATATATATATATATATAATATAATATATATATATATATAATATAATATAATATATATATATATATAGTATATATATATGAATAGTACTGTCAATTCATGTTTCTATCTCGGGAAATGCTGTGTATTGTGCATTGAACTTTTTTACGGGAAATGCTCTGTCAAATTAAAAAATTTATTTGCTATAAAAAGAGCTAACCAAAAGTCTTTTTTTCACAAATATTTTTGTTATTTATTGTGGTAAAAAATTTGAAGAAAAATGCCTAATATTTTTTATAAAAAATATTTATTTACGTTATTTTCAAAAATGCCATAAAGAGTACAATGAAAATTAAAAAAAAAAAAATTAGAAATTGTTTAAACCAAACATTTCAATGTAGGAAAATGTAGGCGTGGCTTTTCTTGAATCTTTCGATAACAGCCGTTTGAAATTTTGAAGAGCATATCGCAATTTGTCCGATTACCACTTTTCTATCTTGACCTAGACATTTCACTTTTGTCATTTGTGCTTACGCTCGCTCAGTAAGATATGCTTACACCAGTTTTAGCTACCATATTTCGTTGCAAAAACGTCCGCGATTTCATACGAGTTTTACTTTGTTTACAAACAATTTGAATCAGCTGTTGTGATGGAACCCATTGATTTGGTATAAACTAGGGATGTACCGATAGTATCGGTATCGGTATCGGCAGTATCGGCCTTTTTTGGTGGTATCAGTATCGGTTTATATGGCCGATACTTCTTACTTTTTGGGTGAAGAATTATGAGAAACTTTCAGAGTTCAACTAACACAAATGTAACAAAAAATGTTTATTTTATTTTTATTGAATCTTATATATTTTTTGACGCTGAATACAGAAATGACCCTCATTTTTTCTATCATCGATAACTTTGAGAGTTATTGCAATATTTAAGTTTTGGAATTTATAAGGTTTGTTAATGAGCTTATACTGTATACAATTTTTTATTTGAAGATTTAAATTAGAACAGTTACTTAAAAAAGACATTTTACTTGACAAGATGCATACTAATATCCCCAAAATATAAGTCAAAGCTTTTATATGACAAAAACATGCTTACTTTTTGCATTTAAAAGTCTTTGTTTCATCCGTGTTTTCTCTGTGAATCGATTTTCGCTTTCTCTTATCAAAACCTACATATATCACGCTCATGGCATATCTCGCGAACGTCCTGGTATGTCTTTCCATTGTCGAATATCCTGTGAAATCTTTCACCATGTTCTTCACTTACTCCCCTAAATTCTCTCGAAAAAAGTCCAAATGTGAGTGTAAATAACGCACTTTTAATGACATACGGCACCCCATTTTTTTATAACAATGAATGAGCATTTTTTTCAGCCTGTTTTGTATTTTGGATCTTTACAATTTCCTAACAAATCCCTGATCCACATTACGGAATGCACACCAGCATCATTTTCAATTATGCATCTTTTTTTTCAATTTCAAGGATTTAAGCATATTTAAGCATGTTTCAATAAGCTCATCATCTTCCAGAAAAGAAAAAGAGAAAAACCTGCTATATATATATATATATATATATAATATATATATATATATATATATATATATTATTATATATAGTGATAAGTAATATATATATATATATATATAATATCGCTACGGTACTAGTAACTCATATATTAGAAGAATGCAAGGGGGCGGGAGCTCGGGTGTATAGAGCGGATAGAGCGTGAGGACCTAGCCTATCCTGCGTTGAATTAATTCTTGAATTATACGCTTATTAAAAGCTCACATGGTTTTCAATAATGATAATAATTGAATGCAAATTTAAAAACGGTTTTGTAATAGGCAGAAACGTAGCGATGGTTTTCACCTAATAAGGGGAAAGTATGAGAAAAACATACTTGTATCAGAGTGTAGTTATTTTGAATTTTCTTTTTAAATAATCGTGAAGCACGAGCGAAATCGTTTTCGCTCCGTCTAATACAAAAACTATACTGTTGGAGCGATTAAAGCGTGTTCGCTGTAAAAGAGTTTTATTAATAAATTATTATTATATTATTATTATTATTATTATTATTATTTATTATAATTATTATTAAATTTATTTATTATTATTAATTATATTAATTATTATTATTATTATTATTAAATAATTATATATATATATATAGTATATATACTATATTAATATATTATATATATATATACTATATATATATATATATTATATATATATATATATATATATATATATATGATATTTCCAGATTTGGAGTGTTCTTTAGAAAATATCACTAATTCCAACTTTTTTTCACAATCTCCTCGAGATTCTCTGTATTAGATGAAATTATGTGGAGCGGTTTGTAAATGATTTTAAAAACAAAATGAATTTAAATATATTCAATTATAGTAATGTTTTTGAACATAGAGAGCCTTGTTAGAGTGCTTGAAAATAAAATCGAAACGAAAGCATCAAGGAGGAACACGAGAGTCAGGAAGTTCGCAAAGATATTTTGATCTGATCCTTACGTTTGTATTTTGGCGCATTTTTCGGCCATATAGCAAGCAACGTAGATTGTTTCTATATAAAATTAATTCAGAAAGTCCAGAGTAATTCTCATAAACACGGCTGTGAGTGAACTACAATTAGAATTAGTTTAGATTAGAAAAAGTATGACCACCAATGTATGGACTACCCATAATTGAAGGAAGTATGATGTTTGTGAGGTGAGGAGAAGAAGATAGTTAAAATGCTTCTAATGGTTTCGAATTCCGAAACTACTCAGTATTTAGTTCCACTTACAGGACACAGTGTTTAAATATTTTCCTAACATCTTGAGACTCAAATCTGAACTTGAAGTAATATATTGTTGAGAAGATTTCTATTCTCGGAATGGAGCTCTTGATTCTTTTAACTAACATTATGGAAAAAGGAACAAATCAGACTTTTGAAGAAACATTAAAAGTTGCTAAAAATTTTAATAACTACTATCCAATGTCATCTGTTGGAGCTGAAAGATGCTTTTCTAGATTAAAAAGAATTAAAACCGTTATTCGGAAAACAATGGGGCAAGATACACTGAATGCCCTCGTTGCGCTTGCAACTGAAAAGATTTTCCTCAATTGTTTTTTTTGACATCTTGTGATTGATTTATATGCAAGTCAAAAAACGACAAAAATGGACTTTCAGATACAATTTTCAAAAATTTCGATTTAGTTCTTGAAATTCTAAGGAATTTATTATATTCGTATATTCTCTTTAAAATCATTCGGAATAGGTAACTTTTTTTAATGTAATTTGTGTTTACAGGTGCGAAGAAGTAGAATAATGCCAGAGATGGCTAACCTTTCGTAAAAAATGCTATATATATTTATATATATATAATATATATATATAATATATATTATATATATATATATATAATATATATATATAGTATAATATATATATTTATTATATATATATATATCTTTCTTTCTTCTTTTCTTCACCTTCCTCTTTGCCCCAAGATTGGGGTAAGGTGCTGTACAAGCAAATCGAAAAGAAAAAGCAGTAGGAGAACATGACAAACCGTTCGAAAGAAAGCCCAGCCTTTACGCCGCCCCTCTGTACATTAATTAGTGCGAGCTCGTCACAGACAGAAAATCCACCTAGAGGCATCATGGGACTGCGACGGACCTCACTATGGTAAATCGTCAATGTAAGGGTTCATGCCCCTGGCCCAGGTGGGCCACAACCATGCCCCCATACACAACCCCGTTCTCTCCCATCATGCACCTTTATTCTCGCCTCTCCAAACTCACATTTTCTCTCCTTCAACATTCGTTCACCGACACTCAATCCACTTTCTCTTGTGTCTCCCAGCGGTCGGTTCCCAACACACTCACCACTTATACATCCGTTAACCAACCATCTATCATTCATCCTTTCCACATGACCAAACCATCCAACCCATACTTTTCATTTTATTTCTCACTCCCTCATCCCCTTTCTTCACACCAATGCCACTCTCTAATACGTTCATATCCCATTTTATCAATTCTTCTTCTCACACCAGCAACCGACCTAAGATTGTCCCATCTGAACAACATTGAACTTTAAGATCTATAACTTCTTATACCAGACATAGCCTCACTTCCATACGATAACAACAGGTAACAACATACCCTCATGTAAGACCTAGCACACCTCAAGACTTGTTCCTTTGCATTCACGGCACTGATTTAATTGCAACCGAGCCACCTTCCTCTTGCATTCACGACTTTCCTACTAACACTCTGCATCCGTACGTCTTCTCATCCAACATATATCCTAATATTTAAACTCAGACACTTGTTCTAGCCTGCTCACCATCTAACATAACTTCAATCTGAAGGACTGTCCTCACTCACAAACCATAACCTTACTCTTATTCACGTTTAACTTTTCAAGCCCTCCTTTCGACACATCCTACGCCAAATCTCTCCTTTCATCCTCTCAACTCTCCTTCAGATTTCGCCAAATAGAACATAGGTATGAAAACCAAACATCCGCAATATAATAGTAGGGCACCCTCCACATCAACTCCATTCTCCACCTCATTCTACACCATTTCTGGCATCCCCACTCAAATTCTTTCATAACCCCGCACTGCCCATCCATAATACAAATGGAAGTACCAAGGAGAACAATAAACACAAAGCCTGTCTTTACTCCGCTATTAATTCCTAACCAAATCACCATTGAACACAACCAATTTATTCTACACAAAAAAAGACAGCTTCACTATCGTCATACATATTTTTGATTCCATTTCGAAGCTTACCACCATCACCATATATCACTAACACCTGCATAACGCTTCCCTAAATTAAACTCTATCATACGCTGTTGCAAATCCATAAAACTCTAAATATACAATTTATTCTTCGGACTTCTCCCTCATTTTCTCATCATTTGTTTCACTTAAGAATTTGATCCACACATCTCTACCACTCTAAACGCACTTGTTCTTCACGCATACAGTCCTCAGATCTTCGAGGCCGCACTCTTTCGACGCAAAATCCGAGCATTACTTCTAGCAACACCTCAAATCAAACTTATCCCTCTAATTTCAACAGTTCCCCTTTTATCCCTTACCTTTGTACAGGGTAGCTACTTACCGCTTCCCTCTCATCCTGGAACTAAACGCATCGGCAATAAACGGCTTTATTACACAACTTCCAAATCCAATAATCACCATCTCGAGCCTCCACGCCTCTTGAGTCAATTTCACTAGTAATTATATCATCTATACCGTAGCAAGATTCCAATTCTTCAACATTTCTCACCACCTAGCCATTACCGTCCTCCTTACTATAACTCATATATATATAGATCAGTATTATAGTATATATTGTGACAGATAGCACTACCCATCCCTTTTCGAGTAGTGTCACAGGTGTATATAGTAAATATATATATTATAGTATTTATAGATAGTATATATATATATATATATATATATAGTATACTATATATATAAATATTATACTATATATTAAGTAGCTGCTACAGTATATTGATGAAACATACGTTCTTCTTTTATATGTCATGGACTTGTCATGAAACAATTTTACTTACAGAATAGGTGGTGAAGTATACGGGGAGTAAGTTTTTCATTATGAGAACTGGGGTTCTGAAGTAGCAGGGAATACTCTGGGTAATCGGAAGAGATTGCCTTTCCTTATACTTTTCCATATTTTGTAATATTCCCCATGCAGAAGTGGCAGTCATCACAGTGATTCGTTGGCTCTCGCCATATTCTGGAAAATTGCCAAAGGCATTGCTTTTCTTTGTTCCTCGTAGCCATCCTTCTAGGGTTGTTTTACAACTTCCACATATAATAAGGTGCCCAGTGCTTATCTTAATCACCAAGGCATACCAAAGTAGAGTCTGTACGCTATCCATGCTTGGTTCCCTTCAGACAATTTTGGTGAATCATAGATGCTTAGATATAACCATTAATATCCATGACACATACCAAATGAAATCTGCTCAACATTTTACACTGTCCTACTTGCAATGTTGCAATGTTTAATTATATTATTACTAATATTCTGAAAATTATAAAAGATATTTTAAGTTTGGTACCTTACATTCAATTATATCAAATTGCACTAGAATGTCATTAATGATACTATATATTATATATATTATATGATAACTATATATATATATATAGTATATAGTATAGTATATATATACTATATAATATAATATATATATATACTATATATACTTTATATATATATATTAGATAGGCGGGCCGTATAGATGTGGAGTTGTTATAGATTAGATATATATATATATTAGGTAATTATTGACGTATAATATAATATATATATAATTAACAGTATATATATATATATATTATAGTATATATAGTATATATATATATATATATATATATATATATATATATATATATATATATATATATATATATATATATTAGATTATATATATATTTATATATATAGACTAATATATTATATATTATTATATATATATATATAATATATATATATATATATATATATTTATATATACCCAAATATGTATATATATATAATCCGTATATATATATATGTATATAATATATTATATATATATATAATATATATATATATCATATATATATATATATTATATATATATATTATATATATATATATATAGTATATATATATATATATTATATATATATATATAAAGTATATTATATATATATATTTATATATATATATATTATATATATATATAAATCAGTTCTTAAGCATGCAATCCCACAAAACATTAATGGCAACTGACTTTTACTCAGCGAGATGCGGTACGACGCCTATAAAATGAGAAAGATGCCAATAAATTAATTTTATGCCGTCGTACGATAAAAATGGTCATACTGAAAAAATTACAAATATATTTGGAATCTGCATAAAAATACAGTTAAAAACAAAAAATCAGAAGAAACAAAATATATATATATATTTTTTTTTGTAACATTGTGTAATAAACTTAGTTTCAATATATAAAAGGTTCTTCTAATAAGGATTTCCTTAAGCTAGCTGAAACGCCACAAGAATGGTATCTCCGACGGTGAACCACTATCTAGAATGCATTTAAATGGCATAACCGAGGAGCTTGCTCGCGTGAAAAAAAAAAAAAGATTTCACAGAAGTGGATGCCGCCTTATCAGCAACCCCTGGCAACACACTGATTGTGATGATGTGGCTTTTCAGCAAATAAACCTTCTGAAGATGAAGAGGATTTGGATAATGTTAGAAGCTCTGATAAGTTCAATGTTGAAATTGGCATTGACATCTTCATTCATCCTTCAAGAAATCAACACACGGAACCTCATCGAAAATAACTGAAGAGACAGTCATCAAGGAGCAAAGATAATAAATTTGCAATCTGTGAAAAGAGGAGATTGAAGCTCTACGAAACATGGAAGATGCCTGCCTACAGAAGAGACCTTTCTGTGGTGGTATGACAATATGGGCCACGGTTTCCATTATTATCAAGCAAATAATTAATATTTATCAGTCCCCCCCTCATCAGTCGAGAGCGATCATATTTTTAGTGGTAGGTGGGAATGTAAGCACCCAAAAACGGAACAGGCTCTCGCCAAGATACTAGTGAAAGCTTAATGGTTTTTGCAGCACAATTTGAGAATTTTTGAATTTGAGTAATTGACTGATATCTATCTTTGTCTTAAAGGAGTATATTATTATTATGTCATGTTTGATTATTTTGCGTTTTTTTTTATTTTGTCTTTCCAGCTGATTAATTGAGGTCTCTTCTTTTCATTATTTTTATTCTTTATATTGTAGCTAGTTAAGATCTCCTTGTAAATTGTAATAAATGTTAAAACAGAAAAGCTAGTAGCTAAACTTTTGTTAATACTTACTTGGAAAATGGAAATGGAATATTTTTTTGAATAAACACAAGCATAAAAAAGTAATGATTAATATTATATTTGCATTTATTTTCCTTTAAGATCTATTTTAATTTTATAAAATAAATATACTTGGGCACAACCAAATATGAAATAAATGACTAAGTATTGGTTGTACAAGGATGCAATCCCTGAGTTGCCTCAGTACAAGAATGTCTATCTATTCTTGTGTAATTTATTATATTAATTAAAGTATCGATCGGTATCGACCCCTAAAAAAATAGAGTATCGGTATCAGTATCGGTATCGGCCTCTTTTCTGGTATCGGTACATCCCTAGTATAAACAAATAAAAACATATATGGTTTATATTACAAAGAAATAATTGATCTACTATTGTGATGGAGTTTATTTAATTGGAAGAAATTATATATAAAGCTGATTTTATTGAATGAAACATTTCATAATTCAAATGGCCTACACGCCGGCATTTTTGTTTTGCTTACATTTTGTGAAGACTTCTAAATTCGCATTTCTGTACAATTTTTGTCCTAAGTTTGACAAAAACAAATGCAAACTCAAGCATTTCTTGAGTTTCGTAAGCATAAATGAAAAAAAATGAAAACTGTTGTATTGTAAAGTCGTTTTTGTTTATGCCTTTATGCATACGAAACTTAAGAAATGCTTGAGTTTGTATTCCTTTTTGACAAACCATGTGTATAATCGTAAAAAATGTAGAATTTAGGACGTGCTTAAGCCAAAAATGTAACAAACTATTGCGACATGGTAAGCCTGAATGAATTGATGAATGTTTTGATTCAATAAAAAATTTTACATATAATTTCTTCCAAATGGATAAACTCTATCACAATAGTTAATCAATTAATTGCAATATAAACCATTTATGTTTTTATTTCTGTTTATTCTAAATCGATGGGGCTACATTACAACAGCTGATTCCAAATTGTGGTAACAAAAGTAAACTTCGTAAATCACAGTCATTTTCGCACAAAATTCGTGCTAAAACTGTAAGCATTCCTTACTGAGCGTAAGCACAAATGATGAAAACGAAAATGGTCTATATTAATATATTTATATTGTGATATATATATATTGTAATATTTTTTTCTTCTCTTTACAGCTCATCATCTCCACTAACCACCAATTGTAATAAATTATAAGGCAGTTTATAAAAAGTGGAGAGTCTGTTTTGATTTAGGTAGGTAGTTGCAAGGAAATGAACCAAATTGAGATCAACTAATAAATGATGTCAATTGATATATGAATGAGTTTTTTTTGTGCAATTGAATTGTAAGTATAATTTTTGTATCTTTCCCATTAATCAGGAGAACTATATCCTTCAGAGCACTGTCTTTTCCTGTGTTAATGATCACCGATCAAAATCTGAACCACCTTTTTCCTCAATTATCCAAACTTTAGCAGTTTTGAGAAAACCTCTGCTTTCAGGGGTAAGATAGCCATTTATAGTTCTTGTAGCTCTTATATCACGTTGGTTTTTTTACAATGATAAAATTTTAAATGATTACATCACATTATTATGGTCAATATTAGGTAATGCCTGTATTTATTACCGGCTCTGGCTCTAGTGTTATTGCCTGCTCTGGCTCTAGAATTATTGCCTGCTCTGGCTCTAGAGTTATTGCCTGCTCTGGCTCTAGAGTTATTGCCTGCTCTGGCTCTAGAGTTATTGCCTGCTCTGGCTCTAGAGTTATTGCCTGCTCTGGCTCTAGAGTTATTGCCTGCTCTGGCTCTAGAGTTATTGCCTGCTCTGGCTCTAGAGTTACACAATATGTAGTGTAATTCTTTATATATTTTATGGTAATACTTTATAGCTTTTTTTTTATTTCTGCTAAGTTGGGCATGGGAAATATCTTAGAAATTTACAATTATAAAGAATAATAGAAAAGGGAACATATTTCATACAAACAAAAAAAACAATTATTTTACCAGGGGATTGATATGAAGAATTTATAAACAAATTAGAAGTGGGGATTTATATACTAATTAGAAACAATTTAGAAGAAGAGATTGATATAAACTAATTAGGAGGGGGATTGATACCAATAATAATTTCTATACTAATATACAGAACCAATAAATATTCTCTTAAGACCGATAGAAAGACATAATGATAAGTCCATTACAAATTTATAAATTAATGATTAGCAGTATTGATCCAAAAAAATTATAATAGAGATCATAGGAATACCACTACTAAAGGCACTTCATTATAAAAGATCAAAACAAAATATAGCTTTAAGTAATATGGAACACATCACAAACATCTGACAACCATTGCTGTTTATGATATTTATCATCCGTTTTATAGTCTAACACAATTAGATAATAATAATTATTATTTTATTTTCTGCTTGTTAATTTTATTTTCTCCACTCACATAATGTTTATGAATGG
>JABUQX010103769.1:0-20000 GCA_015478945.1 Trachelipus rathkii
TAGTGTGTGTGTTATTGGACACTGATCTTTTGTAGTAAGAAAATTTAAAAAGTTTTAAACGTCTTCCAGTTCTCGTTTTTAAAATTAAAATAAAAAGATTGAAATTTCAGTACAATAATTATAAACTTTTCCTTTACCGTTTCCGACATTAACGAGTTCATCCTTTGGGTAAATGGCGATGGGAAAATTGCCCTTCTTGGTTTTCAAGTATGCTGAATAACGGCCCAAACTGATGCCCCCAGAGGTGTCATTACCGTTGGAGGTAAACCCACAGCAGCTAAGTTTTCTTCCTGTGGGAGTGAAAGAGAAGGTACTCCAAACGCCATCAAACTTCCTCGAAAGGCATTTATGAAACAGCTACACACTGTCCTAGACAAAGAGAGAACAAATAATAAGTTCTAATTAGAAGGAGAAGAAAGGAAGCGCTCATCACAACGCCATTCGTGAATTAATGAATATTTCGCTTTACAATTCTATGGAGAATACAAAGAAGAACAAGGGACAATATCTTCATTGATTTTTACCAACGAGCAATCGAATTTTCACAATAAAAGACCTTTATATTTCAACAATTTTTACGCACGGATAAATTAAACCCACACACACACACACCCACACACACACACACACACACACACACAACTCACACACACACACACATATATATTATATATAAAATATATATATAATATTATATAATATAATATATATATTATATACTATACTATTATAATTACTATATATAATATATATTATGATAAAATATAAATAATATATCTATCTATAATATCTATATAACTATATAATATATACTATATATATATATATATATAATATATATATATATATAGATATATTATTATTATATATAAATTACTATATCTATACTATACTGATGGGGGGGAATTTGATATTAAAGGAAAGTATGGGCCGATACACACGTCGTGGTTTGGCGTGGCGTGTATTTGGAGGATGTGTAGGTGCGTGTGCTTGCCATATGTGCTTGTTTGATTTAGAATAAGCGTCAAAAATTTAAACCTCTTCTTGAGACGGTGTAATGAAATATGTATCCCTCACCATCTCTTCCACTCTCACTTCCTCTCTCACTCACCTTCTTACACCCAAATGATTCGTCACTCTTATATAATCGCTATTAAATTGCTCTCATGCAGAAGGCATCTCTCGCAGTGCATATCCTATCCATTAACGATGAGATTCAGTTACTCGATTCTTTCTGCACATTATCTTCTTTTTTCTCTGGAACTCTCTGACCCAACAGACAACCTCTATTTAATCGTTCCTTCATAAACTAAAATGTAAAGTGTTGAACTACCTAGAAATACACTGTCTATGTATGTGTGTGGGGTGTGTATACACTAAATGCACTAATTCTACATGTCAGAGCACCTTGCATTTGGTATTGAAAGCAATCTAATTTTTTACTGGTCATTCTTTATATGCTGGGCTCTGTAGGCCTTTGATCTTTTGCAACCTAAGGAGACATATATATAATATACTATATATATAAACTATATATATATCATATATATATATATATATATATATATATATATATATATAATCATGTATATAATCATATATATAATATATACTATATAATATAATGAACTCATTGAATGATAGCTCTCTCAAGATCGTCCTTGTGGTCCGTAAGACCTTGTGAGAGAGAGGCTCTCTCTCTCTCTCTCTCTCTCTCTCTCTCTCTCTCCTCTCTCTCTCTCTCTCTCTCTCGTCCTCTCTCTCTCTCTCTCTCTCGTCTCTCTCTCTCTCTGCAGGACACTTTAAATTCCTTTTAGGTGAATGAAGGAGTAAGTGGATCTCAGTCACTTCAAAATCAGAGCCTTTCTAAAGCTCAACTTGCGCTTGTGTTTGTGTACATCGCTGCTTTTGGGGCGATGGGCGATGGGCGATGGCGATAGGCTATTTGCGATGGGAGATATATAGGTGATGGGCGATGGGCGATGGGAGATGGGCGATGGGCGATGGGCGATGGGCGATGGGCGATTTGCGATGGGCAATCGAGGTGACCATTTTCTTAACGGGGGGGATCGCCGAAACAAAGTCATGCATTGCTTATACATTTTCAAAACAAACCGGCATGTTATTATTTAAAGTGGAAGACTCTACTGTTTACTATTAAGAACTAATTTTTTTAGACGTTTTAATTTATTTATATATATTTCTTTTTATTGCGAGATTTTATTGATAATTTTTTGATCATTGTTATCGATGTTGAGTTGAACTTCATTATTATCATTTGAAGTGAAAGGGTTTTCTCTTTTTTTAAGTACTACATTCTCTTTGGAATGCCATGCATGTTAGAGTCACCTTGATCATACGATCTGCGGATTTCCAGAAATCCCTCTTCCAGAAGTAATAATTATTCCAAGGGAAATCCGAATAGTTGGCACTACGAAAATGTCAAAAACATCTAGCTGAATTCTGGTGCAGGTCCTGCTAGAAGAGATGAAACAGGACGTGAAGATAAAAAGAATGTCGGATGAACCGAGAGGGTCAGAGTTTAATTGTATTAGATTGGTGAGTAGTTGAGAAAATGTTTTGGATTCTTTACCAAGACAATAAGGGATACAAAAAAGGGAGCCACACCAACTTCTTGATTTTGTGGTGGATAAAAATTGGTGGGCAAGTTGAAAAGGTAACCTCGAAACTAGAGGAAAGCCTCTGGAGGTGAGGAACAATGAAATAACCCAAGATGACGACATCAAAGAAATGAATGAATAAAAAAGAAGAACAAGAGTGTGTTTCCCTTTTGAAGTTTAGGTAGTTGAAGAATTTAGGATAGTCTTTATAGTTAGGAGATTAATAAAAACAAATAAATATAGTAGTAGATTGTCAAGAAAGCCCAAGTCATAGGGTAAAAATTAAAAGCCTACAATTTTATAATACAAAAACGGACAGGGTTGTTGTTCTACAATGTCTATAACATTTCCAATGGTTAAAAACTGAAGATAGAGATGGTAAGAGGGAGCAGAATATGGTTTGCTTACGGACCTCTCTCTCTCTCTCTCTCTTTCTCTCTTTCTCTCTCTCTCTCTCTCTCTCTCTCTCTCTCTCTCTCTCTCTCTCTCTCTCTCTCTCTCTCTCTCTCTCTCTCTCTCTCTCTCTCTCTACGAGAAAGTCCTATTCAAGGTGGGGTTTTAATTTAAATAAAAAGAATAAACTAGCCCACTCCACATAACGCAAATTTATTAGGTCCCCGCAAACGCAAGCTTTAAAATTAAGGAGATGAAATTTAGTCGAATACACCAATGGTAAAAGAAAATTATGTAGTACCACATTGAATTACAACCCTGGAGTTGTCATTATCTTCGCAATTTTTATAAGAAGATGCTGAATACCTTGCCCTGCAAAGTCGTCGTATGTATAAAGTTGGTGAAATAAGTGAAGAACCATCTCAGAGATGTGCCTCTATATAGAAAAGAAATAAAGGACTAGCGTCGCGTTGCAACGATAAAGGATCAAGATGTATGCAAAGTACAAAACTGTTTATAAGTCTATTTAGTCCTGAACTCGATCATATCTAGAACTGCGGAGCTGGCAATATCTTTTGTTGGCTCCAACTCCGATATTGGCACCACCATTTTGAAATGCCAGGTACTGACTCCATTTTAAAATTACTGAGCTCCGGCTCTCAACCCTTTTCTTTAATAGTAAAAAAAAAAAAAATAAATAAATAATTTTTTCTCCAACTCCCGACTCCCACTACACCGCCATAATCATATTTCAAAAAGAAGTATATGATGTATTTAACAAATGAATACTCACACACAACGCAATCAAGAGGTTTATCCCCAAGGGGACTCTCCCAATTTCCACTTTCATTGCAAGTAATGAATATTTCTTTTGGAGGAGATTCTCCTTCCTAATTCGAAATATATATATATATATATATATATATATATATATATATATATATACATATTGGTTACATTGAGAAGAAATAATAGCAGCAAGAAGAAGAAAGAAGATATACATATATATATATATATATATATATATATATATATATATGCATATATATGTAGAGATATGCATTTTTATAACGATATATATGATATATAGTTTGAGTATATATATATATATATATATATATATATATATATATATATATATATATATATATATGTAAAATGTGAAATAGAAATGTCTTTAAATTATTATTATTATTATTATTATTATTATTATTATTATTATTATTATTATTATTATTATTATTATTATTATTATTATTATTATTATTATTTACTTTCAAAGGTTCAATATCTCCACTTTCTCTTTCAATCGTATCTCCAACGCCTCTTGATGTGATATTTATTTTGGCGACATGTAACCCAGGTTCAGGGGGTCGCCATCGTCAAGCTAATATATATATATATATATATATATATATATATATATATATATATATATATATATATATATATATATATATATATATATATATATTTATATATATATATATATATATATATATATATATATATATATATATATTGTAAGAGGGTGGAAACCTACCAACTAAATTAGTAGAAAGGTTTAATTTGCTATAAAAGGGAGTTCTAAAAAGTAAAAACAGTCAGCGAATTGTCGGCACAGAGAATGAAAAGAAGTTAACTGTCTAAGGATTACTTGATGCGGGAAAGTTTAAGTGTAACTGTGCATTGTTATCATCATTGATGGAGTAGTTTATGTTCAGGATTCCGTGGAGACGGGCACAATTATGGGGATCACAGTGTGCATTTATTGAAGAACTTAACGGGATATTGATAGGCATAGATTAGGAGTGCGGGCGCTGACAACGAGCAACCGATGGGAGGGATCAGCGAGCTATCTGGTGACTCGACCAAGGACATTGATAGGAATGGTGGCTGATAATGAGCGCCTGCATGGTGGGACAACTGGAGGGCACCTCTTCTCTTGGAATACGTTCGCTGGCAGGGAAAACGCTCTTGTTCTCAAGGAACTCTGTTAAAGGGTTGATTGGTAGTCCTATATGTATATTATATTACTGTACTGTTATTTTGATTGATTATTTATGATTTTAGGTAGTTTATAGTAGGATAGTTATGGGATGATAATCTGGTTGTTAACAAAATGGAAAGGATTATAAATATTGAAATGAGTATAAATCTTTTGATCCCCATAGTAGTTTCTAGATCTCTCACGAAGAAGGACCCCATTTGAAGAAATGTATATAAATATACATATATATATATAATAAATATATATATATATATATATATATATATATATATATATATATATATATATATATATATATATATATATATATATATATATATATATATATATATATATAAATATATATATATATATATATATATATATATATATATATATATACTCAGTATTAGAGCATTCGCCAAACAAAGCGAGGGTCCCAGGTTCGCAACTGGTCGGGTGGGAGAATGTGAGCTATTCTCTCCTTGGGCTTGGCTTCGTCCTGCCTGGACGTTAATCGAGTACACCCCCTTCTTGATTAGGGTTCTGCTGTGAGTGGTGATGTTAATAATAAAAAAAAAACTTACTTCTTGAGCATTTCTTTAGAGACGTGAGATCCCAACCCTCTTCGGTACACTCAATTGTTTGCGTCGTTTTTTCGTAGGCGTATTCAAAACCGGATTTGCATTCAACCTTAGCTTGTTCACCAATCATAAAGTATTTCTTCGTACTTGGGAGCGGTTCGATGTTTTCTTTTAATTTGACGTTCGAATCGCACACTTTGAAAACAAATTAAACTTATATTAATTTTTAATTATACTCGAGAAAATCTCATAACTGATGATTATGATAATGTTTATAAAGATTATCATGATGATGATGAATGTGATGGAGATGATGATATTGATGAAGGTGAAGAGGATGAGGATTAAAAAAAATTCAAAATCGCTTATTCTGTAAAAAATATTACATGTTACAGTTAATCATTAAAATAACAATTTAATATAAATTAATGATAAAATAATCAAATATTATTTTAATGTTGATGATGATGATGGGAAGAGGATAATGATGAGATCAAAAATTGTTTGATGATGTGTTTTGTCAACTTATTTTCCTATTTAAAAATGTCACTTTCTAAACTATTATTTATTAATACAAAATTAGAACACAAAAGATTAAAGGTTGGAATTAATCCTATTTATTTTCATCTTATTAAAAAAGGAATAAAATTCTTCCTGAATTACGGAACTTTGCGATCGCTCAGTAAAATTTAAGAATCTTGTAACATCAAATTACGTTGCTCAATTTACATTAAAACCACATGTTTTTGCTCATGTTTTTCAAATTAAAAAAGAAAGAATTTTTAAACACAAAAATAGGGAGAATGATGACTGAATTTCAATCTTTAATTAAATGAATGAGTCACAGGAGATTTTACTCTCCATCAGCGGGATTCGAACATTGGACTCCGCGTTCCAGAGTTAACAATAACCGGATGCTCTAACCACTAAGCCATCCACGTCCCCAAAAAAGAACGCTTCAAGCGAAGTTTTTATTAACATTCGTTAGTGTCAGGGCAATTTACATTAAAAATTTCAAAGTTTCCTTACTTTCAACACATTCTTTAAGATTCGATTTATCCCATCCGTCTTTTGCGCAAGTTACATTTTGTATGGTGTCATTCCACAAGTACTGGTAACCTTCGTTGCATTTTATTTGTTGAACGTCTCCAATTGGGTAGTACTCATTTGCATCCCATGAAGAATTCGCGTTCCCGTAATATAGAGATTCAGTGCACACTGAAATAAAAATAAATAAATTAGAGAGAGCGATTAAAAAAAAAAAGCAGATTGGGGCAGTTTCTTGACATCCTCGAAACGTCTAATTGCATTCCACAAACTTAAAGACATTTGAATTCAGGTGACTGAAGCAACAAACATTATAGGTACGAAGTTATTGAGGATTGGACCCCTTGCACTTAGTACCTTGCTGTGCTCCTCCAAAGAAACTAATCGAATAATGCTGTATAATTTCGTTTTGTCATTAAAATGCAGAACATATTCGAGATGCAAAAAAATAACCTAAGAAAGATTTTTACATTAACATATAAATAGATTTTGCACTAAGGAATATATACTCATCTTTACTAAACAGAAATGGCATATATATATATATATATATATATATATATATATATATATATATATATATAGCAGTTATAACATGACTAATATATATATATAAAAATATATATATATATATATATATATATATATATATATATATATATATATATATATATATATATATATATATATAATATATATATATAGGTGTCGCCAGCTTCCAAGCTTTGCAGCTTTAAAAATTTTATAGATCTTATATATATATATATATAAGATATATATATATATATATATATATATATATATATATATATATATATATATATATATATATATATATATATATATATATATATATATAAAAGAAAGAAGACATAAAACTAGAAACATTTGTATGGATAATTAAATGATTAATATTTAAAAATTATTTTATTAAAACAATAGAATATCAAATACAATGTGCAATGATGGAAAATTCACAATGTAGAACAGTTGCAAAATTGATATTATTAAAAAAAGTAATTTCCTTATGTTCAAGGCAAATTTATGAGCTACTGTTTGAATAAAATAATCATAATTGTCAAACACAAATTTTCTGTGTGCACTCATCATAGCCAGTCCGTTTAACCTGTCGTCTTCCATAGTACTTCGCAGCCAAGTCTTGATCCTTCGCAGAGTACTGAAAGAGTGTTCTACTGTACTGGTGGTGCATGGCTGGCGAGTAGTATCATCAAAGCCTTTTTCGTCGACGGAAAGAAAGGTTCAGTCTCCTTTAAGACTTGGGAGACAACAAGATCTTTTAGTTCTTCACAACTCAGTTTCTTGTCCTTCCAAATTTTGTACCAAAGTTCTAGCTCTTCTTCTATGCCTTCTAAGTGGTAAAAACTATAAAATGAAGCTGTCTTTTCCTTTAACTCATCGATTGTTATGAGTAGCATGAGGAAAGGGTGTAGATATGTCAATGCATAAGCAGGTGTATTTTCAGTAGAAAACCGTAATTCCAAAGAAGAGGTTATAGAATCCAGATACGAAGTTATTAAGGATCTTCTCCAGAACTCCGTGGAATTTGTTGCTGGATGGTTGCTGCGGTGCTGCTGCCTAACAAAAATCCGTGATATATTCAGATCAAGTCCCAGTTGCTCGGCGATTTGATTAGCTTCTTTAACAATTCATCGGTGAATTTTTTCTTCACCTTTCCGATGGCTCCTAACCATTTCCACAATATGTTGAATGTGCTGTGAGGTTTTGACGATATCCAAGGTCTTGGATTGGAGAGCATTTACAACTGGCTCTAACATCGCAGAGTACTTCGCTATCAATATCATAGCCATGATGAATGACGACTTACATGCCGCTGAATGCAACTGAAAAGCGCTTTTTCTTGTGGCCGTATTTTCTTCAATTGAAAGGATTTCTAATGCTTGCATCATTCGTACAAAGTACTCCTTAAACACTCTGATGCACTTGTGTTGTTGAGACCATCTGGTCTGACATAGGCTTGGGATGATTGGCATTAATTTTCTTCTAAAGACCTATTCGCGAAAAAACGTAATAATGTCCTTTATAGTTCCCACAGTATTGCGGATTTCTGGTATTGTGTTCAAATCATTTACTATTAGATTTTGTTTGTGTGAAGAGCAATGAAAGAACAATGCTTTTGTATACTTTTTCTGCAATATTGCTTGGACACCTGCTTCTTTGCCAGACATCCCAGACATCGTAGAACAGCCATCGAAACCCAAGCACACGCATTTCTCGGGATTCAGTTCTTCGGTCTTGACAAAATCGTAAATGGCCTTTGCAATGGTTTTTGCGTCAAGCGCTTTCAGTTCTACAAAAGCCAATAAGTTCCTCTTTGACTTCATCGGAATCTTTGTCGAAATAGCGCAACCCTATGGATAATTGTTCCTTTCCAGAAATATCAGCGGTTTCATCTGCTAGTAAGCTATACGTGCACGCTTCCTTTACCTTATTAACGATGATTTCCTTTATAGTAGTACCACATAGAGAAATGATCTCATTCTGAATCTGATCTGATTGGTATGTAGCATTTTTCTTCCCCTTTTCAAAATGTTTTTCAATGACTGATCTCCGGCATCTATTCGTAAGCGGCACAAATCTTGCAACATTCCCTCATCATGATGCTTACCCCGAAGCGGTAAATCGCTCGTACCAGAAAATGTCGCACATGAAATTATTGAGGATAATATTTTTTTTATTTTCTTCTATGATTTTCTTAGAATGCTGGTTAATTTGGATGTCTACCGGCACGTCCTGTAGGAACAATCTTGCAGTTTCAACAGCAGTTTTATGCCACTCTGTGTTTGTATGTCCCTTACAAATCGCATGAACATCTTTATATTTAGTGAAAGGTCTTATTATTAAAGAGCCTAAGACTCCTCTGACCGAACTTTAATTTGGTGGAAATAAAATACAAAACTTGCAAAATGCTCCTTTTAGGCGCCTGGAGTATGTCAGCTAAGGTGAATATGTCTCCAGCCATTCATAATTAAATTTCCTCTAAGTAGGTAGCATCTTCCAAAATATTATAGGTCTTAGGGGGAATCCAACACTCTTTCAGTAACTGTTTCTTTTTCTCAGTCAAAATCATAGATGAATGTCCAACGTATCTACCAATGTCAATTTCGTGACTGTCATCTACTGAAGCGCTAGGTCCGAAATCTGGACCCATATCTTGACTCGTCGAGGTGCTGGGCCTGGGTGTGGGTTCTTCATCATGCGAAACATGCGAAGTAAGAGGGATTGCCTCTTGTGTAGTATTAGTTGACTTATTGGTATCTTCTTCGTTTTCACCGGCACCATTTCCATTTTTATCTGAGTTCTTCGTTTTCAAATTTACTGCAAACAATATATATATATATATATATATATATATATATATATATATATATATATATATATATATATAATATATATATATATATATATATTTATATATTTTATATTATATATATATATATATATATATATATATATATATAGTATATGTTCTACTACTGTAAATCTCTGTCACATATGGTCATATTAATAATTTTACTAACATTCAAAGATGTTAACAGAAAAATAAAATTTGGTGCATAGCAAAACGATGTTGAAAACCATTAATTTCTGTGTTGTAATGAAAATAGTTTTTAAAATGAAGCTAACCTCATATGACAAGTAAGATCATGTGTTACAAAATTCCTATTTTTAAGAAGTAAATACACAAAATTTTATTATAATATTTAAAGTAAACGTACACACCAAGGAATCTCCCAATATCCATGATCTGATGAAATTGAACTATAACTTACACTGAGGCGGTGTTGAATTATAGAGTAGTTGTCACGGAGTGATAATTTCAATGCTGGTTTCAACACGGTATAAAAACTATATTAAAAAATTGTTAATGTAACTGAAAACTATATTCAAATTTTTATATACATACCAAGATTAAAAAACATAGATAAAATAGCCACAGTTCGTATCTATATTTTATACAAGCATATATAAAGGACTTATATTAGTTGTATCGGCAAGAGAAATGTGAGAAAATAACGATTGCAACTAGCCTTCGCCATATACTGGTATAGTATAGGAGCAGCCGTGAGCAGTAAAAGGTTGTGGTAGCAGCAGCAGTATATATATATACGTATATATATATATATATATATATATATATAGTTAGCATAAATATATATATATATATATATATAAATATAAAAAAATATAAAAAACGTGCTTAACAACCACCCGGAACGCTGGACGTTTGATCAAAAATTCGCTGGTAGACCTGGGCGCAGCAAACACGAGCAGCTGCCCCCTGCCCCCCTGACGACGCCCATGAATATATAATATATATATATATATATATATATATATATATATATATATATATATATATATATATATATATATATATATATATATATATATATATATATATATATATATATCAAGAGTCAATTTAAAGGCCGACATGCCCCGATACACGACGTTTGAAAGTGTCAAATCAAGGTTGTTGGGGAAAAAAAGATAAAGGGAGTGTGTTCCAGACTTTACCAATGGAATACATGTAAGAATGAGCATAGCGGTTAAGTCTGTGGTTAGAGAGTTGGATAGATAAAGGATGAGACCGTGTAGAAAGGCGTGTCACAAGAGTCCTTCTCAATGGAGGAGTTATGCTACCGGAGAGCTCAGAAGAGCAGTGTCCATTATAATAGCGATAGAATAAAGAGAGTGACGCAACAATTCGACGAGGATTGTGAGAGACCGGAGAGAGTTGGTGAGAGCGGGAGAGTTGATATGACGAAAAGCCCTAGACTCCACCTTTTCATTGGAGAGTTGTGTAAGTGGAACCACTCTAGATGTTGTGAGACATACTCCTTATAGATGGGTGAATGATATCCGTATAAAGTGGAAGCAACTCTTGTGGCGTGAAGGCGCCTCAGAACCCTCGACCACTTAGATGCTTCTTTATGAAGAGAATTAAACAGATCCTTCCAATTAAGATCATGAGAAAAAGAAGTGCCAAGTATATTAAGGTCAGACGAAGATTTGAGTGGAATGTTTTCGAAGAAAATGTTATAGTTGTGTGCTAAGATTATGTCGGGTAGAATAATGAAGGAACTAAGTTTTTGAGGTATTGAAAGCAACTTTGTTCTCAATGCCCACCCAATGCCCCATTTGAAATTCGAGAAAGATCGAAGGTTAATCGAATTGGATAAAGAATTCTCAATTCGTGAAGAAAAGGGGAGACCGCGTTGCTATCGAATGTGGGTCAGAAGATTGGCGTGAGAAACTGCTTCGAGTGGCGGAAAGAAATGACGCCTGTAAAATAGTACAGTCAACAAAGAGATGGTGGATGGATTGAGGGATATGGGTGTGGAAAATTTGTCGGGGGAGGGAGAAGTCCCAGACAGTGTTCATGCGTGAGAGAAGTGTGGCCAATGCAAACACGAGCCTGAATTGTTTCTTGGAGGTGTGAGTCTGAAAACAGAGGGACAATTACTTAACTTAAAAGGGGCTTAGCCCAACGCAGTTTGAGTTAGCGATGGTTCGAAATATTCTAGCAGAGTTGTGGGAACTCCAAATTCCTGCCACCGTTCTCTGAAGCCTGGAGAGGGGATCTATATGAAGAGCCGTCGTGATATGAGCGAAATATAACTAGATGCGATATTTTGATGACATCGAAAGCGCACCCTCTCAGTTGTCGTCAGCAACCCTGCGTACTAACATGAAACCGTTTTCTTTCTAGCATGCAAACTTTGGAGAAACCTTTGGATAATGAATTTCAGAGGGATTTTTAGGATAAAAGACGGTAAGGGCCTGAAAAGCACTGCGAGAATCTGAGAAGATTACAAATAATTCGTCGCTATGGAGAGAGGATGCGAGAACGAGCCATTAATATATATAATATATATATATATATATATTTTATGTGCATTTAGGATTTTAATATATCATAATATATATATATATTAATATATATGTATTAGTATATATATGAACGTAAGATAATAGTAGTAGTAGGTGATGTAATATAATTAGGTTAGTTATAGTTTAATGAAGGGTATAAGCCGTAGGAGAAACTAGAGGTTATAATGAACAGTGTTGGGCAAGGAGGATGAATGGGGGATTTACAGGGTGGAATATGGAAAGCTCTTTTGGAAGGAAGCGCTGAAAGGTTAAGACATGAGAATTAGAAGGGATATCTGCTAGAATGGAGATATAGGGGATGGAGCTTTGTAACTGATGAAATGGGGTGTGAGAGGAGTGTGGAAAGAACACTCGAGAATCTGCATTTTTTTTATACAGTAATGAAGAGGTTGATGGGGTGAATTGGAGTTGGGTTTGATGGCCGAAGAAGGAATAGGTATTTTGGGATAGGTTATTAGTAAGGAAGGAGGTAATGGGTAGAGTGAAGAAAGTTGAAGAATGGTAAAAGTCAGCAGGTAGAGGTGAAATTACTGGTGAAATGATCAAGACGGAGCGAGATGGTGATTGATTGGATTTGGAAAGTTGTGTAATTAAAGGCGCTTTAGTAGAGGGTATTAGTTCGCACAAGGGATTTGGAGGCAGAAGCGGTAATAGTACCCTTATATAAGGTAAGGAGTAAGGGGGAACTGTAGAAATTACTAGGGAAATAAGAGTTTATGTTGCAGTGGTTGTAAGGGGAAGGTATAGGCTGGTATGTGGTTGTCGAAAGAGGTGCGTCGAGGCTGAAGGAGCTGCATTGGGTGAAGAACAAGGGTGCGTTTAGGAGTGGTAGAAGGCGTGTGGGTGGAAGAAATCTTTACATTGAAACAACTGATTGAGAAAATAACGAGAAAGAAGAATAAATTGTTATTTACGGTTTCATGGATTGCAACAGGCGTATGAAGATAAGGTTAATAGGGAAGGTTTAATGGCAGGTGGTAGTGATATATGGTGTTGGTGGTAGGCTTCTCTATGGATTCGAAAAGTATGTTTGCCGATAGTGAAGCGTGTGTGAATAAAATGGTGTCAATGGTGATTGGTTTTAGGAGTACAGCGGAGTAAAGACAGGGTGTGTTATATTAATCCTTGGTTACTTCAGATTTGTTATATGGATGGGGTTATGAAGAATTCGAGGGCGGGAATGGCAGGAAATGGTCGTTAAATGGTGGAGAATGAGATGACGTGGAGGGTGCCCAACTATTATATGCGGATGATTTGTGGTTTTGTGTGGTGAATCGAAGAGAGTTTTGCAGAGGATTGGAAGAAGTGCATTTGGCAGGGGTGTGTAAAAGGAGGGCTTGAAAGTTAACGTGGAGTAAGAGTGATTTTATTGGTTGTGAGTGAGGACACTCCTCAGTGTGACGTTATTTGTTAGATGGTGACTCAGCTGTGAAACAAGTGGTCTGAGTTTAATATTGTAGGGTTATATGTGGATGAGAAGGGAACGGCAGACTGCAGAGTGTAGTAGGAAATGTTTGAATGGTAGGAAGGGGCTGGTGCAAGTTAAGTCGTTGGTGAATGTAAAGGGTACTAAGTCTTGAGTGTGCTAGGTCTTACCATGAGGGTATGTTGTTACCCTCTGTGTTATTGTATAGTAAGGTGAGACTATTGGTCTGAATATGAGAAGTATCAGCGATCTGAAAGTCCACTGTGTTTCAGGATGGACAATCTAGGGGTGTGCCAGGTGTGAGAAGACACTGACAAAATGAGCGAATTGAACGTATGTAGATGAGCGGTGTGTGGAAGGAGAAGGGGGTAAATGAGAGAATAAATGAAAGTATTTGAGATGGTTGGTCAGATGGAAAGGATGAATGATAGTCCGTTGGTTAATAGTCGGTTGGTTATAGTGGCGAGTGTGTTGGGAACCGACGCGGCTGGGAGACCGCATAGAAAAAAGTGGATTGAGTCAGGAACGAATGTTTGAAAGGAGAATGAAAGCATTAGGAAGTTGATGGCGAGAAGAAAGGTGTATAGAAAGGAGTGAAGTTGGCGGGGTTTTGTGAGGCGGGTATGGTTGTGGCCTCACCTGGGCCAAGGGATGATACCGCGTTACCTGAACGATCTACATAGTGAGGGTCATGCGCTGTCCCGATGAAGCTTTAAGGGTGGGATTTTTCTGACTGACGATGGAGTTTTCACTAAGTTAGATGGTGACTGAGGGGCGGGGCGGTAAGGCTGGGCTTTCTTTTCGACTTATGTCAGTATTCTTCTTTATCTTCGTTTTTTTTCGGGTTTTTTTTTTTTTTTTGCCGATGCTGCGTTACTGGACAATCCGTTTACTGTAGGAAGGGTTTAAAAATGAATGTAGATAAATAGAAGAAGGAAGAAATATAATATTTTAACTTACTTTTAACACAACTTTCAAGACCGGTTTTATTCCATCCTTCTACAGAACATGTTATATTTTGCTTTTTTTCGCCTGATAAGTACTGATATCCCACGAAGCACTCAAGTTCTCCAAATGAACCAATCTCGTACGACTTTGACTCATCCCAAGTTGAGTTTGCATTCCCGAATGTTATCCCACCTTTACATTCTAAAATTAATAGAAATAAGATTTTTTATACACACACACATATATATATATATATATATATATATAGTATATGATTATATATAAGGTATATATATATATTATATATATAGATATATATCTATATATAATTATATATATATATATATATAGGTATATATAGATATATATAGTATATATATATATAGATATAATAGTTAGTATATGTATATATAATATATCATTATATATATTACATAATATATTATGATATATATATATATATATATGATGCAAATAAACATCGGGTAAGTAGTTGTATTAGACCAAACAGGTAACAAAGACAATGAATAACAGAGAAAAATTTTGTTACTTTGGGAATTCTGAGGAAAGACTGCTAAAAAGAGAACTTATTATTAAAGAAATATTGGTAACTTTTATTAAGTCTTTACGCAAAGACGTTTGACAAGGACAATACATTTTACAAACACTCAAAGCCTTTAAGTACCCTTTAGGCATAAAGCGTACTTTTCTTTCAATGAACATGTCTAGAGACAAGGATAACAGAGACAAGGACAAAACATATAAGATTAAAAAGGTTTTGATTACTTTCGCCACATTTTTCTAGAATACTTCTATAATCTAGGACAAAACACAAAATATTTAAAATGTTTTGATTATTCCTAACACATTTTACGAGAATACATTTATTTACAAGGGCAAAACACATAAGATTAAAAAGTTTTGATTACTTTCACCACATTTTTCGAGAATACGTTTAGAGACTAAAACAAAACACACATGAGATTAAAAACTTTTCGATTTCTTTCAAAACATTTTTCGAGAATACGTTTAGAGACAAGGACAAAACATATATAATTAAAAATGTTTTGATTACTTTCACCACATTTTTCGAGACCAGCAGTATTCCATCCTTTTTCTGTGCAAGTTATATTTTGTGTTTTCTTTCCTCCTGAATACTGATAATCTTCAGAGCATTTCAGCACTCCTACAGAACCAATTTTGTAGTAACTTGATGGCTCCCATTCTGAATTGGCATTACCATAAGATATTGGTCCTGTACACCCTAAAGTTAAGAAAAATACATAAATTATAATACCACAGTCGTTATTTATTTTCCCAACAATCAACAAGGTGTATTTGAATGGTATTAAAGATTAATCTTCTAACTCATACACCAGACCAGAGACAACCAGAAATGTGTCATATATATAAGCTGTATATAACACATTTTTGGTTATTTCTGGTGAGGGATCATAAGATAAACAAACGTTCATTTGATTCTTTAAAATTTAAAATTTTATAAAGTATGAAATGTATATTGGACAAGAGACAAGACAAAAATTAATTTTGCTCGAATATTGCTACCTCCTCAATTATTTGAAATATTTTAATAAATATATTATATTTAATAAATATGTTATATTAAAAATATATTCGACGTTATATTTCCTTAATGCAACAGTGTGACGCTCATACAAAGATATTCTACACATGAGCCCCGAAATCTTTTTTTTTATATATATATATAATTATTTATAAACTAAATTTCTAAATTACTTAGAAAGTTCTTTTTATTATTATTTAGAAACTAAATGATTTTAAACACCATAAAACAAAGCACTGGACAAGGACAAAAGCACATCTAGGAAGGAAAAATTAAAATTCATTGGTTACTTTTAACGCATTTATCAAGGTCAGTTGTATTCCATCCTTTTGCTGTGCAAGTCACAGTTTGGTTAACATTGCCAGATAAATACTGATAGGCTTCGTCACATATCAACTCTTCTGTCTCTCCAATTTTATAATACATTGAAGAATCCGATGATAAATTAGCGTTGCCGTAAGATAATTCTCCTTTGCACACTGATATGGGTGAGAGATGAAAGGATTGGTTATTTACAAAGAAATATATATATATATATATATATATATATAGATATTCTAGTATAGTATATATATAGAATATATATATACAGTATATATATGTATAAATATATTATAATTATATAGTGTATATATATTAGGATGATAAGTATATAGTATATATATATATATACTATCTATGATATATATATATTATATATAGTATATATATAGGTATATATATAGTAACTATGATTATTATTATATATAAGGTGGATATATATTATATATAGTATATATATTATATATATATATATATATATAATACACCGGTATATATAATTCGACTTGCTATTCCGTTAGTAAAATTTTACTTTTGTATCAATAAATACAAATTTGAATATACTTATTTATTCTAGAATTTGAACCATTTTCATTAAAAAAATATATCAAGAACAAGAACAAACTACAGAAGGTCAAAAAAGGGGACATAGTTCACCGAAATAATGCGTACCACGCATAAAGATTGCACAAGGACAAAATACACCGGAAAATAGACAAAATACATTGGAATGCTGGAATGTTGAACAAAATACACTTAAGGAATAAAGGTTATGATAAAAGACATAGTATTTCCTATTTCTGCAAAAAAAAACAAACAAAAAAAAAAACAATGAAAAGGACAAAATACATATAATAATAGTTTTTGATTGCATATAACTTGAACAAAATACACTGAAAATAGACAAAATACGTTGACAGAGGACAAAATACAATGGAAGAGAACAAATACAAATAATAAGAACAAAATACATATAATACATAAAATTTTACTCCTTTACTTGGGACACATTCTTTCAGATCAGTTGTATTCCATCCTTTGACTGAACAGGTGATATTTTGCTTCGTTTCCCCTGTTAAATACTGGTAGCCTTCTATGCATTCCAATTCTTGTGATTCACTAATGTTGTAGTACTTTAATGGATCCCAGGTAGAATTGGCGTTACCGAAAAACTTTCCTCCCGTACACTCTGAATATTGCAAAACAAGAGTAATCATTGATTTGCAATGACCACATAAGTATAGAAAAATATAATATAGAAAATAATAATATAGAAAACAATAATTCTATTTTATTGAAACATTTCAATGAACTCTTAACTCACTTAATTCAAAATTTAATAATTAAAAAGAAAACTAGATTAAATATAAATTTTAACAAATAAATATATTTTTCTATTATAATATATTAATTTATCCGATTACACTAAAATAGTATTTTGTAAACAGAGACGAACAAATACAACATATATAGATAAACACAAAGATTTTCTCTTTCTTTTTCCTTTATAAAACACCAGGAGTACAAGTAACAACACTGCCATTATTCTTCAAAATAGTCATTCACGAATGTTGAACAAGGACAAACACATTTAAAACTTATTAGAATTTATAAATTTACTTTCATAGCATTCTTCAAGGTCAGTAACATTCCATCCTCCAACTGCACAAGTAACAGTTTGCCTCAAATTTCCTGTCAAATACTGATACCCATTATTGCACTCGAGTTCTCCCGTTTCTCCAATGAAGTAAGTTCGTGTTGAATCCCAAGTTGAATTTGCATTTCCGTAGGAAAGTGATCCTTCACACTCTGGTTTTTAATAATGAGTAAGATTACGTTAAATCAAATATATATAATATTATATATATAAGTGATTTTATTATAGTATGTATATATAGTATATATAGTATAAGTTTATCATGTAGTAGTGATATATATATGTAGATTGTTATTTCATTATTTTATAGTTAAAATATGGTATATATAGTATAAATATATATATATATATATATATATATATATATAGTCTTAGGGCTACTTTTTCGTGCGATTAATTTATTTTAGAATTTACATTTGTGTTCATCTTATTGTACTTAGTTTTTTTTATATTAGTTCTTATATTTTCATATTTTATGTTTATAGTACACAAAATGAAGATTTTGTTATTTATATTGCAGTGGCTGGATGATGGGTAACGTTTATATACCCCAAACGTCCATTTAATAAATGTTGCCAAAATAAGTTCTATCTTCCTCATTCTCTATATATATTGATAGGATATATAGTAGTATATGATTTATAGTTAGTATATATATATATATAACTATATATGTATAATTATTATTATATATATTATATATATATTAATATATATATATATAATAAACTAATATTCTATAGTATATAACTAAATTCAAAATATTTCTTCCTATATATATATATATATATTATACTATATATATATATATATATTATATTATATAACAAAATATATAAATATTATATTATAATATATATTTTTTCTCTATAAAATCACTTTTTATATATATAAACTTTGTAACGTACTTTGACAATTTGAAAGAACTAACATTCTAGCCCTATAGTTATACTACGAATTTTCAAAATTTCTTCCCTATAAATTCATTTCCTATAAATTGATAACGTCAATTATTATTTATTTTACAAAACAAAAAAAAAAACAAAAAGAAAATCAGTTTACAGTTTACACAAAGTATATAAAAAAAAATTAAATAAATTTAATTAAAATAATAAATTTCAAGATAATTAAATTTACTTTGACGCTATTCTGAGAGAGAGAGAGAGAGAGAGAGAGAGAGAGAGAGAGAGAGAGAGAGAGAGAGAGAGAGAGAGAGAGAGAGAGAGAGAGAGAGAGAGAGAGAGAGAGAGAGAGAGAATTTTATTTGAAGCTCCTCTGCACTCTCATTTAACCTTTTAAATACTTTGACTTTTTTAACTTTCTATAAAACTTTAACATCAAAGACAAGAAGAGACAAGGACGACAAAATAAAGTTAATGTTACGTAGATTAAGACCAGGACAAGGATAAGATAGTACAAAGAGCAAGATGCCATAACAAACTATAACTAGAAACACGTTTTAAATATTAAATGCAAATATCCTAAAAACAA
>JABUQX010103769.1:42500-47500 GCA_015478945.1 Trachelipus rathkii
TTATTATTGTATTATTTATTTCTGTTTTTTATAGTTATAATAATAATTATAATTATAATTATAATTATAATTATAATTATAATTATAATTATGATTATAATTATAATTATAATTATAATTATAATTATAATTATAATTATAACTATAATTATAATTATAAATTATAATTATAATTATAATTATAAATATAATTATATTATAATTATATTATTATTATTATAATTATTATTATTATTATTATTATTATTATTATTATTATTATTATTATTATTATTATTATTATTATTATTATTATTATTATTATTATTATTATTATTATTATTGTTATTGTTGTTGTGTGTGTGTGTGTGTGTGTGTGTATTATTATTATTATTATTATTATTATTATTATTATTATTATTATTATTATTATTATTATTATTAATATCATTAAGTAACTTAGTATTAGTATCATTTGGTATCATATTCATTATATGCAAAAATGGACATACAATAATTTATATATTAAAAATTCAAATTAATGTAAGGTATAGCTTACATTGGTCAAGTGGAAGGGCGAATTAACGATCAATCACTAAAATACGTTTCTAGCAACGTGTAAACGGTTGGTGCGAGTAGTTTGACGAAAATATACGGCGAAACCAAACAATTTTTTGAAGGACTTAAAACAGAACCTCAGGACTCAAACCAATTTTTTTAATTAACTCTGGAAGAATATTATCATAAATGAACTCAGCGGTAACACTAAGATAAATTTATATATATATATACACATAAACCTTATAACACATATATATATATATATATATATATATATATATATATATATATATATATATATTTGTGTTTATTTTTCTATATATCTTATATATATATATATATATATATATATATATATATATATTATATATATATATATACATGTGTGTATGTTTATGTGTTTGTTTTTTGTTTTGCTTACTGACCTGTACTATCCAAAGAGTCGTATGGTCTGATTCTGATAATAACGTGATCACTCTTGTGTAATTATTATCAAGAGGTGGCTATTGAATTGAATGAAGAAAATTCCTGAGCTCTATACATATATATATATATATATATATATATATATATATATATATATATATATATATATATATATATATATATATATATATATACATATATATATATATATATATATATATATATATATTTCTTTACCACCACTTCACCCCACAGATGGGATGGGTCTGCGCCAACATACAATAGGTGTTGATGAAAAGCGCAGGCGTAACTTGAAAAAAGCAGCCACAAAGCTATCGATCCATACTAATAAATGACAGCGTTTGCGGCAAAATCATCATAAATTCCATAATTCCCGGCCAGATTATCAGTGACATTTTATCAGATGTTAGGTTCATCGCCAGAATGCAAACACAACACCACCACCCTCAAAATCAGCTTATTCTTTCATATTACGCACCTTTCCCCTCTGCAGAGCTGCATTGTTGCTATCAGGCACTCTTTATGAGCTCAAATCTTTTGCCTTTTAGTTGTTCCCATATGGTGATTTCAAAAGCACACTCATCAATATCCGCCAACCAAAACAATTTACCATGTCCATTGCATGTAGGCGAACCATCTAAATGCCTCTCATTTGTTTTCATTTACATAACACTTATAGGACACTCAAGAATTAGTCCCTTTGTATTAACAAAGATTTATTACTAGCCACCTTCGTACCATTCAAGACTTTTTAATAGAATAATCCTTTCCCTTTTCATCCATTATATATCTATCTATCTATCTATCTACTATCTATCTATCCATCTATCTATCTATCTATCTATCTATCTATCTATCTATCTATCTATCTATCTATCTATCTATCTATCTATCTATCTATCTATCTATCTATCTATCTATCTATCTATCTATCTATCTATCTCTATCTATCTATGTCCATATATATCTCTCTCTCATATATATATATATATAATATATATATATATATATATATATATATACATATATATATATATATATATATATATATATATATATATATATATATATAACTATATATATATATCAATAACATGTATATATATATATATATATAATATCTAGAGAGAGAGAGGAGAAGAAAGAAGAAGGAAGAGGAGAGAGAGAGAGGAGAGAGGAGAGAGAGAGAGAGAGAGGAAGGAGATCATCATGTCATTGAAATGCTTCAAGGAACTCACACTACCCATATGTGAAAATGTCAAGTTTAAAAAATGTTTCCAAAATTTTCTGGTACTGATAGGGCTCCGAAAATCGCAAAAACCAAAATGTCAAATAATAGGGCCGTGAGTCAGAGGGTATGAGAATGGTGCTTCCTTATACAACTAGATTGAATGAGTCAAACTTATAGAAGGATGGTTCATTAGAAGAGACAAGCAATTTCAGGTGAGGCAAACTGTTAAAACCACAACAACATAAAATTATTTGTACTTATATTCACTAGCTTTCATACTTTCCAGTTAAAACTATCGGCTTTCCCCACCAGCCAGGGTCTCTTAAATTCACCACTTCCTTACCAAAAATTTGTTGTTCCTACTTGCGCGCAAATAAAATACCTATAAATATATATATATATATATACTACGAGTCATTCATTTTTATATATATACGCCTCACTCGCATATATATATATATATATATATATATATATATCTCTCTCTCTCTTATCTCTCTATATATATATATATGGTAATATTAATAATCCAGGCGGGTAATTATTGTTCAAATTTATATAAAAATCACGGAATATGCTCCAAATACGGGTGCAATGAAATGAAGGACTGACTAGCTATTAGAATAAGTTGCAATTCTTGCCCACAATACTCGAAACAATTTATAACAATGAGACCTATGCTCATATTAAAGTGGAGAGAAGTTGAATTTTTGCATAACCGCGGTTGCGGTTTTGCGCTCTTAAATTTTCAAGAAAGGCAGTTGCGGTTGTGCAATAATTTTAAAATTTAACAATTACGATTACTATACTTCTTTCATACTACTACTATTTACTATTAGTCTACTCTAATAATAATACTGTGAAATATATTTTTTTTAGTAGCCGTATCAATAAAAAATAATAAAATAATAAAAATAACAATAATAACAATAATATAATAATAACAAATAATAACAATAATAAAAATAATAAAAAATAATAATAACAATAATAGTAAGATAATAAAAATAATAGAAATAATAAAAATAATAATAATAAAATAATAAAAATAATAAAAAAATATTAAAAATAATAAAAATAATAAAAATAATAAAAATAATAAAAATAATAAAAATAATAAAAATAATAAAAATAATAAAAATAATAAAAATAATAAAAATAATAAAAATAATAAAAATAATAAAAATAATAAAAATAATAAAAATAATAAAAATAATAAAATAATATAAAATAATATAAATAATAATATAATGATATGTAATAATAAAAAACAATAATAATAATAATAATATTAATATAATAATAATAGAAATAATAAATAAATAATAAAAATAACAATAATAATAATAATAATAATAACAATAATAATAATATTAACAATAACAACAATAATAACAATAATAATAACAATAACAATAATAATAATAATAATAATAATAATAATAATAATAATAATAATAATAATAATAATAATAATAATAATAATAATAATAATAATAATAATAATAATAATCATAATCATAATCATAATCATAATCATAATCATAATCATAATCATAATAATAATAATAATAATAATAATAATAATAATAATAATATTTAAAAATAATAATAATAATAATAAAAAATAATAATAATAATAATAATAATAATAATAATAATAATAATAATAATAATATTAATATTAATATTAATATTAATATTAATATTAATATTAATATTAATATTAATATTAACATTAACATTAACATTAACATTAACATTAACATTAACATTAACATTAACATTAACATTAACATTAACATTAACATTAACATTAACATTAACATTAACATTAACATTAATATTAATATTAATATTAATATTAATATTAATATTAATATTAATATTAATATTAAAATTAATAATAATAATAATAATAATAATAATAAATAATAATAATAATAATAATAATAATAATAATAATAATAATAATAATAATAATAATAATAATAATAATAATAATAATAATAATAATAATAATAATAATAATAATAATAATAATAACAAATAAATAATAATAATAATAATAATAATAATAATAATAATAATAATAATAATAATAATAATAATAATAATAATAATAATAATAATAATAATATTATTATTCTTATTATACATATAAACTCTCTCCAAGCATTTTCCCCCATCTTCACTGGATCAACTTCTGACTCCCTCCACTCTCCACCACCACCTTCTACTCGCGACTCGTTCTCCCGGCATCCTTACTATATGCCCCCACCATCTCAGTCTCGCCGAATCTATCCTGTTCAACACAGGCACCACACCAACTCTCTCCCTAACCCATTCGTTTCTCACTCTATCTCTCCTCGTCTTTCCCACTATCGTCCTCAACACCTTCATTTCAGCAGCTTCGATCCTTTTTTCCTCTCTTGTTGTAATGCTCCATGTTTCTGCTCCATATGTCAATGTGGGTACCAGTATGCTATCAAATATAATCTTCTTCACTTTTATATCCATCACCCGATCCTTCATAATTGGATATAACGCTCTCATTGTTCTTCCGTATTTTTCCATTCTTGCCTCCACTTCCCGTACACATCCTCCCTTGCTTGTAAATACGCCACCCAGGTAAACAAACTGATCCACATTTCTCAATCTTTCATCATCAATGACGATCTCCACTTCTCCCTCATCCTCTCTACCCACTCTCATTATCACTGTCTTTTCTGTATTCATCTCTAAACCAATCTCCTTCAAATTTCTGTCAAAACTTTCCATA
>JABUQX010103771.1:2500-46778 GCA_015478945.1 Trachelipus rathkii
GACCCATGCAGATAATGAGAGAAATTTGGTTTAACGAACAGCAGCCGGACGAGGTGACGAAAAGTTATCAGTATGTTTTCAAGTTAAGGGAAAAATTGGAGAAGACCTTAAAGAAAGCATCGTCTGAATTAGAAAAGGCCCAGAACCTGTACAAACATTACTACGATAAGAGCACAAAGGAAAGAAGGTTTGAAATTGGTGACTCTGCATTAATATTACTGCCCACTGAAAGTAATAAGCTTCTGATGCAGTGGAAGGGTCCTTATGAAGTCGTCGGTACCAGTAGCGAGAATGATTATAGGGTGAAGGTCAATGAGAAAGTCAGGATGTACCATGCAAACCTGTTAAAAATAAACAATAAAAAGGAAGAAGAAACGCCGGATGTTTTACACATCGCGTGCTAGGCGTTGTCGATTTTGAAGAATGTGAGAAGGAAGAAATTGATTTAGGAGAGGACGCGATTGTCCTAGGAAGTTGCACGCCTAAGGAAAACGTTGAGGATATCAAAATAGGGACTGAGATAGAAGAAGACAAGAGGTCATAAATAAAAAAAATATTAAATGAATTCAAAAAGGTATTTACGGACCTACCAGGAAATATGAATATAGTGCAGCACGAAATTAATTTGACGTCCCAAGTCCCTATTAAGAGCAAGCCGTACTCCATACCGTATGCTCTGCGAGAAACACCCAAAAAAGAGGTCAGTGAGATGCTAAAAATGGGAGTGATTAGGGAGTCGGACTCTCCTTATGCATCACCCATAGTGATGGTTAAGAAAAAAGACGGATCCAAATGCGCAGATTACCGAAAGCTAAACCAGGTCACGTTATTCGACCCCGAGCCAATGGCAGTGACAGACGAGATCTTCGCAAAGTTCGCGAAGGACAAATATTTCTCAATGAACGCCTCAGTAAAGGATATTGGCAGATCCCGGTAAAGAACGAAGACGTACCCAAGACCACTTTTGTTACGCTAGACGGGCATTATGAATTCTTCAGGATGCCGTTTGGTCTAGTAAACGCAGGTGCCACTCTGGTTAGGGCCATGAGAAAAATACTCAGGGGTATGAAGAGTACAGATAGCTACCTGGATGACATAAACCTTCATACAGAAACCTGGGACGAGCACGTAATTGAAATTAGGGAATTGTTGAATAGACTGGCGGACGTTGGCGCAACTCTCAGGCCGTCAAAATGCGAGAAAGCCGTTAGAGATTTAGAGTTTCTTGGCCATAAGCTGACCGAAGGGGTCGTCAGTCTACAAGACGATAATGTAAAAAAGATCTAGGACGCAGAGAAGCCACGCACCAAAAAAGGGAGTCAGATCATTCCTGGGACTGACAGGGTTCTACAGGAATTTTATTCCCAACTATTCAACCATAGCTGCACCGTTAACCAACCTAACAAAAAACAATCAACCGAACAAGGTAGTATATGGATTAGCCCAGGAGAAGGCGTTCGTGGCACTGAAAAATATGTAAGTCTGTTAGCCCATAGTACGACTTCCCAACCTCACCAAGTCATTTGTGCTCCAAACAAACGCGAACGATATGACTATAGGGGCAGTCCTGCTGCAGGAGTTCGAGGACGGACTGTTCCCTATAGCATATGCGAGTAAGAAACTTTCTACCAGGGAGAAAGCTTATTATACGTTAGAAAAAGAGGGGCTCGGCATAATATTTGGTGTGTGTGAGTTTGATAATTATTCATATGGGAAGGAGTTTGTCCTGCAGACGGACCATCAGCCACTGATATACATGCAGAAAACCAAGTATGTCAATGAAAAAGGGATGAAGTTGGCATTGTTTCTGCAGAAATAGAAGTTCAGGCTGGAATCGATTAAAGAAATGAAAAATACCGCCGCAGACTATCTAACGAGAATCTGGGCATGAAAGGATTATTGATTTAGGTGAAAGAAAAGATCCTGTTTTCTTTCTTAATGAGGGCGTGTGTTATCCTATTAGGAATACAGAAAATAAGATCCTGAGCTTCACACGACAATACGGATAGAATCTTTTATTTTATATGGAAGAATTGGAAGAAACATTTATTTGGAAAAGCGATAAATTTAAAATACAAATTTTATTTGAATATGATTTAGCGAAGATTTTTATTTCAAAATATTTTAAGAACAATTTTAATTTGGAAAATAAAAGTAGAAAATAAAATTTTCTCATAGGAAAAAGACTCTCAAATTAACTCCACACTGAACATCCTAGATACGGAGGAAAGAAATAAATAGAAAAAAAAATGGTTATAACATGGTTCCATTCTCGAATCAACAATTGGTTCTACGTTTGGTTCTACCTCCTGTTCAACTTTGGTACATGATTATACATGACAATTTCATCAGTAACTGAATATTACATAGTTGAAGACTTTTCTATTACTTTGTGATATATATCATTGAAGAGGTCATAATTCAACAAAACTCTACTAAGGCAGTGAGAAGAATTCAGAGTTGATAATTATCTTTTGGATTAGAAGATTACTAAAGAATATAGTTTCTTGGACAAGGATTAGAAAGTCTTGTAACTATTCAGAAGGAAATACTGAAAGAGATTAGATAGCAACCAGGGAGAGACCTATTAGAACAATTTGAAGGAAAGTTACACAACTTCGAGAGACTTATTGGAACTATTTTAAGGAAAGTTTAGTAACATTGAGAACGACTTATATCTAGATTAAGGAATCATTATTTATTGGAAGGAGTTTAGTTACTGAAAGTAAAGGATCATTGATATTTTAAGGAGTCCAACTGCGACTCAGGAATAATTAAGAAATCAGAAGAATTAGTGGATTTCGCTACGCTTCGTATCTGATAGAGTGCAAATCTACATTGTGAATCATACCCTAAACATTTTATACAGTTTATTCAGTTTTATTTGAATTGTTTTATAAACAATTCCGGGAATTGTCACAGTTATTTGGTGGAGAAAACACATTTTGTACACATATATATATATATATATATATATATATATATATATATATATATATTATACATGAGTTATTATTAAGAAAGAGCATATATACATATATTATTATATTATATACATATTATTAAGAGCATGTTATTAAGAGAGTATATACTATGCTATTATGTTATTGGCGGCATACATATTAGTTGAAAGCGCGTGTTGTTATATTATATAGTTGTTTAGTTATGCATACATACATACATGCATTATATATTATTATTATACATATTATATATATATATTTAATTTAATCTACAGATCAAAATTCCAAGTTCCAAGCATGTATTAGAAGATATGGTAGCACATATATATACATATATATATAGCAGTTGTTAGCAGAATTTATACATATGCAGTATATATATAAAGATATATATATATATGATAGTTGTATAGTTATTATATATACATATATATATATATATATATATATTATTATTATATATTATGTTATTAAGCAAATATTAATATACATATATATACATTATTATGATATATATATATATATATATATATATAATATTTGAATATATACATATATATATATATATATATTATTATTAAGTATATATATATATATATATTAAGATGTTATACATATATATTACGCGTATGTTATTATATTATATATATAATAGTTAGTGCTAGTAGTATATGTATATGATAATAGCAAGTTAAAGAAAGATACATATTGATAAAATGCATATATTCTGCTATATATATGTTATGGTGATATCGTTATTGGCTTATATATACATATACAGCTATACATTAACTTTAATAGCCTATACATATATTATTATTATGTTATATTATTTATACAATAGGTTATATATGCAGTTATTATTATATTATATATATATTATTATTATTATATATATATATATTATTATTTATATTATATATATATATAAATATATATATATATATATATTATATTATATTATTATTATATATTACATTATATATACATACATATTACAAGAGATATTATATTACATATAAATATAAGATATATATATAATATATAGTATAGTAGAAATTTTTATTATATGAGATATATATATATATTATATTATTATTATTATTATTATATATTATATTATAATATATAGATATATACATATATATATTATATATATATATAAAGATATATTAGAGTACATATATATTATTATATATATATTTATATATATATATAAGATATATGTATGTTATCTGTTTATAAACTAAATATTTGTATAACCATTTTTTCTACAAGGATATATCTAGATATTATGTATCTATATATATATATTATTATATATATAAGATATATATTATTATTATGCATATATGTTATGATACATACATACATATTTATATGTATAAATGCTATTATATTATTATGCTATTATTATTATTATATTAGTAAGAAGAACTATTGATATTACATATATTACATATGCATATGTATAAAGATAAATATTATTTATGTTATATATAAGGTACATACATTATATTGCTGGTTATTGGTTGGCTGGTTATATTATTTCCATATATTGCCATATATTATTGGTTGTTGTTGCTATATATATATATATATTATGTATGCTGTATATATATATTATTATTGTTGAGAGTCTTCTTTTATATATATATATATTATTATTATCTTTATATTATATATATATTAAGGTTACATATATATTACATACTACATATATAAAGATACAATATATATATAAAGACTTAACTGCTATGCTTATATATATATATATATATACATATATTACGTATATAAAAGTATATGTTATATGATATAATATATAATGCATCAAATCATTATAGAGGAAAGATATAATAGAAGTATATATAGTTATACATATATATATATGTATATATATATATTGAAGTCATTATAAAATTTTATCTACAATTCTGAGAAATTATTTACATTGTTATTGAGAGAATAATCATCTTAGACAATATATATATATATATATATATATATATATATATATATATATATATATATATATATATATATATATATATATATATATATATTACATACAGCAAGGGTGATATAGATATATTATATATTATTATATATATATTATATATTATTGTTGTTATATATATATTACATATTATTATTATTATATACAATTTTTCTTATATTATTCTTACTTAAAAATTTAATCTGAATCTTTTTATTTCATTAATAAATATTTAGACATTCTTCTATCTATTTACATATCTTATTATTATACATATATATATATATATATATATATATATATATATATATTATTATATACATATATAAATATTAATATATATATATATATATATATTATTATATCTAAATTTTTCGTTGTATATATAAAGAAAATGAATATATTATTGTTTGATATTCCATTTCCATGTACATATATTATTGCAAATTAATAAATTATTGTTTGCTATTACATATTATTATTATATTATTATTATTATTATATTATTATTGATATTACTATATTATATTATTATTATTGATATATTGGAGTTATTAATATATATATATATATATTATTATTATTATTATTATTATACATATATTATATATTATTATTACATATATTATAAACATATATATTATTATTACATATATATTATTATTATATTATTATTGGTTATTATATTATTGGTTATTACATATATATTATATTGGTTAAATTGGAGCTGATATTACATATTAGCTACATATTACATACATATCATGATTATTAGATATGAACAGCGCGCATATATGATAGCAGTTATTATGCGTTGCATATATGCATATATACATATGTTATTATTATTATATTATTATTATTAAGTTATTATTATGTTATATATTATTATATGATATTATTATATTATATTATATTATTATTATTATTATTATGGAGGTTTAAGATATATTTAATATATATATATATATTATTATTATTATATATATTATATTACATACATATATATATAGTTATAGATATTATTATATTATATTATTATTAAGGCTATTATTATTATTATATATATATTACATATTACATATATAGTTATTAAGTTATATATATTATATAATACATATATTACTCATATATACGAATATATAATATTATATTCCCCATATACAGAAATATATTGAGATGGAAACTGTAAAATAAGTTATAGGTAAAGATATTATTATTATACATATTATTATTGTTATTATATATATATATATATATATATATATATATTATTTAATATATATATATATATATGTTGTTACATACATACATAAAGATATATTATTATTACATATTATTACATATATATATATATATATTTATATTATTATTATTATATATATGCCATATATACATATTATTTCATATTATGCCATATCTGTAAAAATGTTTGCATATATGTATTATTATTCATATATGATATATACATATATATATTATATATATACTATCATATATATATATATTATATATATATGTATATATATATATATATATATATATATATATATATATATATATATATATAAATATATATAAATATATATATATAGCGATAGTTTTACACACGGTTTAGCAAACTGATGGTTGATTCGAAAGGAGAAAATTTAGATGATTCTCCTATATTTTGTTATAACATTCAGATGAATCAAATAATAGCATAGATACTTATATACACACATGGTAATGAGAGTAAAAGATTTTAACAAAAATGTTTAAGCTTTATGATAGGATCTTCACTTGGGGTTGCTTTTAAGAAGAAAAAATTTTGATACTGAGCTTGACCTTTGATATTGGGTTGACTTTACTTTCTTTTATTTTACTTTGGATAAATTCTGAGATTTGAGATAGAATATTTGAGAATAAAGGTAGAAATAAAAAAAAAATTATTTGATAGAATTTGATGCCTAGTGACCTTTTCCATTTTTAGGGGAAAAATACTCAAAAAAAAAAAACTCTGGCTGTTTTCAGTCTTTTATATAACCTTTAGAGTATATTAGGATAGACAAAAAAATAGCCAAAATAACAGAGAGAGAGAAAGGCGAATGAATATATAAATATATTCAAATGCCTGTGACCTTTTACTCCTAGTACCCCGAACTATTGTCCTGTCAGACATCGGATCTGAATTCTTGTTTGTTCTTTTTTTCATTCCTTTGCTTTGGGATTATTTCTTTGCTTCAAGGATTCGTTTTTTTCGGGAAAAATTCTTTTGGACAAGTTTTGGTGATTGACTTCGTCAATTTTGCTAGTAATTACACAAAAGAGTATTAGAGTATGTTAAAATATTCTTCGAAACATCAGAAAAAATTCTTCCAAGTGCTTTTTAAAAAACTTTCTTTTATTTATTTTTCTTCTGCTTGTTAATATCTTTTTTACAATGCCTAAAAATATCTTTCTTCCAAATTTGGTGACGATCTAAGCAATGATGAATTTTTTAAGTATCCTACGTTTGGCGAAAAAAAATTTGACAAGTACTATTTTCGTACTTAGCTTCTGTTGGTCTTTCTTCTGGATGACTTTGGAAATTGTTTTCATTTAAAATTTAATAAATTTTTGATTTTCTTTTTTCTGGCTAGTTCTCCTCTCTTCTGGGTTGCTGTTATCTGCAACAGGTAAAAAGGTGGGGTCCGTACTCCGGCGCCAATATCTAATTCCTGAATGGGGCTGATGTTTAAAATAAGCATCCTTCTTATCTATGAACCTTTCACTTACAATACGCGTAGGACTTGCGTTCTTTCGTGATGTTACATTTTACGTCTGTTGCTTAATTTATTTATAACAGTTGTTATTGTCCGATATATACCTTTGTGTACCTTTCAGTTGACCTCCGAACTCAAGAGAGGGTTTATATGACGATGGTGTACAAATCATATTCTGGGTTAATATATTAAAAGTTGCAGCAATTTTTTGTTTAGAATTCTTAGAGAGAAAGGAATTCGTAACTTTCACTCGCCTTACTAAAGTTAATGAACCTCTCTTCTCATTTATATTAATGGAATTTATCAAATTTTATTTTCTTTATTATGTTCTCCTATTTTAGTGTATACTCATAGTATTGCTACAACATGTACTTTCTTACCATATCCCATAATTTTCTAATAATGTTCAGTTGCTTAGTTAACAAATTTATAAACGTTGTGTCTTTGCCGTGAATATGTTGAAGTAAGAATCTGAATCGTTGTAAATATAATGCCCAACGCATAATCCTGGGGCTCTCGTATTTGTTTTTGTTAATTGCCATTATGGTCAAAGGTGTGATTGTGATATAAATTCTTTGCCGTACAAATAAGGTTCAAATTTCTTTATACCCCTGTTACAATAGCTAAAGCTTCTTTTTCAAAAATTGAATATCTTTGTTGCGTTGGTGAAAGTTTCCTACTTCCGTAAACTATCGGATGTAGGATATCGTTTTCTTCATGTAGTAATGCATATCCCAACGATGTGTCAGATGCATCCACCAGCAGGGTGAATACCCTATCCATCTGCGGCATCTTCAAAATACGTTTGGAAATCAAAGCCATCCTAAACTTTTCAAATGCAATTTGATGTTTTTCTTGCCAAAGTACTTTTGTAGTTTCTCCTTTCTTTGTTGGTGTAAGGGGAGCGGTAATCTCTGCAAAATTCTTAACGAAATCTTTATAATAAGCGGTCAGACCTATAAATGATCTAACCTGCTTTTTATTTTTGGGCGGCTCTGCTCTTTTTATCTTTTTCACGTTGTCGACTTGTAACCCTTTAATACCATTTCCTATGTAATGTCCCAAAAATTCTACGCTTGAAGCGGCAAATTCACATTTTGATGGCCTTACAGTATACCCTTCACTTTGTAATTTCGATAGTACTTTCCAGGTCGTTTCCCTATGACTTTTCTAAGTCCTTGAGTGTTATATAATGTCATCTATGTAGAAATCAACGTCGTTTATCTCATCTAAAATCCTACGCATCACCCTCACTAATGTTGCTCTGGCGCTCATCATCCCAAATGGCAACTTTACATAGTGGTAATGTCCGTCTTCAATTGAAAAACTAATTTTAAATGCACCTTCAGTCTTGATAGGTATTTGCCAATACACTTTTGATAAATCCAACTTTGAAAAGATCTTATCCGCTGTGAACTTGGTAAATAAGGATAGCGTAGCTGTCATTTTTCTGGGTCGAACACTGTTACTCTATTCAAGGCACAGTAGTCCGAACAAACACGTTTAGTGCCATCCTTCATCTGTACGAAAACTACAGGTGACGAAAATGGTGACGAGGATTTGACAATAACACCCGTTTCTAACATCTTTTCAATTTCTTTCTTTAGCTCAGTGATTGTTGTATAAGGTAGAGTGTACGGTCTAAAACGGATAGGGTTATCATCCACCAGATCTATCACATAGCGGCCATTTAGCACCGCACCTGGAATATCTGTGAAGATATCCTTATGTGGATCTAAATTTTCCATCAAATCTCTCTTCATCTCTCTGTTGTCTCACTGTTAATCTTAAACCCCCTTTAAATCTTCATTTTATTTTAATGACGTGTTTATCACTGAGACCGGTATATTTTCTTCATCTTCTGCTTCTATTAATACAGCTGATGCTCCGTCCTGGTGATTGTTATCTTGCTCTTCATTATCTACACAACACTCCTCTCTTGAGAGATACTTTTACAGGAGGTTTATGTGGCAAGTTTTGATGATATCCCCCACTCTTATCCTATAATTATCCTGACCGTAAGGCTCTACAACTTCGTATGGACCACCCCACTTCATATGCATCATGTTATGAAAAGTGGGTATGAGAACTAAAACAAAGTCTCCAGTCTTTAATTTTCTGTTTATAGCTCTTCTGTCGTAGTAGTGTTTCTGCTTTCTTTGGGGTCTCCCTCGCCATCCTTAAAGTATCAATAAAACGCTCCTTAAGATCGAACACGTAGCTGTAGGTTGATTTGGCATCTTCTGGGTTTATATCTTCTACCCATATCTCGTGTAGGATCTGCATAGGACCCCTTACTGTCCGTCCGTACAACAATTCAAAAGGAGAGAGCCCTGTGGAGTCTTGTGGTGGTTCCCTGTATGCAAGCAACAGTGGTTCTATAAATTTATGCCACTTGTTTACTTGTTCGTGGCATATACGCTTTAGCATCGTTTTTAGCGTCCAATTAAATTTTTCAGTCACCCCTTGGGACATTGGGTAGAAAATACTTGAATGAATCTGTCTTATATTCAGCATTTTAGCTATATCTTCCATTAGTAACGAAGTGAACTGTGTACCATTGTCACTAACCACCTCCCTGTTTACATCTAGACGCATAAAAATGCTCATCAAATTCATTGCAACCTTTTGCGCTGAGATACTCTTCAGAAGCATAGCCTCGGGGTACCTTGTGACTCTATCAACTAGTGTCAGCACATATTGATGACCTTTGGACGAGGGTGGAATAATTGGCCCGACCAAATTGATTAACACCCTTTAAAAGGGCTACTCTATAATTTGAATCGAGCATAGAGGCACTTTCACCACTCTTCCTTTTCGGCATGCCCTCTGACATATTTCACATGAGTAGCAGTACTTAGTGACTACTTGATAGATATTTGGCTAATAGAATTGGTAAGTAATCTTTCCCATGGTCTCTTTGACCGACTGGTGCCCACCAAACACCTCATCATGTGCTATACTCATTACTTTATTTCGGCAATCCTTAGGTTCGACCAATACATCTCTTTCTGTTTGATTTTCAATTCTTTTTTTAAACAATAAATCTTTAATCAAGAGATACTTCCTTTCATCCTTTTCAATGAATATCCATATCTTTTGTAAAGTGAGATCTTGTCCTTTTTGTCTTTAAACTCTTTTTTGTCTCTTTCGAGATCTTGCACCTGATCGCTTTCTACGTCAGTTACTTCAGCAGGAGATGCTATATTTGGGGCGACTTCTTCATCATCGAAGTGCGGCAGTTCAGATACTTTTGTATCTTCTTCTGTGGAAATAATGTTGCGGTCGGCGCTCTCTGTCTTTGGATTCTGGGCTGTATTTATTTCTACTACAGGAGACTCTTCTTCGTGAGAAACATTGGCAATACCTCGGTCACAAGATGGTTTCAAAATGGGTACGTCTGCACCTTCCACTAACTCATTTCTGGCTTTATGACTGATCAGCGGGGATTCACACTAAGTAGTTGATTCCACACCTATACTCTCTTCAACCTTGTCGATGATCGGGGAAATTAACTTCTCACGAGTTGCATCGTCTAGCTTTGCGGTAGGCACGGGTGCTTGGACCCATCCCATCCTTCATCAGGTTTCATTTGGGGGTAACGCCCCCTTAATATTCCCCAGTATCAGATCATAAACGACGTTTGGCATCAAGACAGCGGTCGTTTTCCTCGTGTAATAAGGTGTGTCCATAATAACACTAGCCAATGGAACTCTCTAAACAGTATTGTCCAGTATCCTCTTTTTTGTGAATTCTGCGGTGTAATTTTCTTCAGGTACGAATCTTTGACTTAACACAATTCCATTACAGCCAGTATTTTTCAGACAACGGACACGATAACCGTTTGCGATACCGTCAACGAGAGGAAGACGGTGCGGGTTGTCATCAGTACCTTTCATACACAAATCTGCCGACGGGGTTGGCTCTTCACCTGCCACTGACAGGCTTTTTCCTCTAAAGAAATATCTGCGGAAGCTACGGTTGTTTTTCCCTCGTCTCTCTCTCGTCCACCGCAATCTTCTTCCATCAATCTCTTCATTCGATTGTTTCCCATCTTGACCTATTCGCTGTCGCTCTATTTTTTTCACTACTTTACGGTGTCGCATTCTAACCCTTCTAAAGAGATTATCCTCCACTATCTCACTGAATCATTCCCACTCTCTTACGCTACTATATCTCACTATTTCTTCTTCTTGCTCATCTCATAGAAGTGAATTCTTTTATACGCATTCTTGAATCTTTTTCGACGTGAAGAAACTCTTATAATACACTCACTCGCAAGACACTTATCTAAGTAGATAAATAAATATGAGATGCCGATGGTCTCAAGATGTATTATTTGACTGAATTATGAATATTTATTATATATATTACTATCCAATCAAATCTATCTTTGACATATTAGAAATCACTAATTAATTATATACAGGTATAGCCTATATACTCTATATACCATTATAGTAGAGTAGATTTTTCAAAAAGCCCAGTGTGGCCGCTTCATTGTGAACCGTGGTGGGGACCACGGGGGGGCTATTCATTAATCATGATCTAAAAATAAATAAAACAAATATATTATTATATTAATAATATATTTTAACATTATAGATGTTATATTAATATATATATATATTATATTAATAATAATAATATTATTATATATATATATATATATATATATGATATATATATATATATATATATATTATATAATATATATATAATATATAAATATATATACTAATATATATTATAATATATTATTATAATATATATATATATATATTATTATTAATATTATATATATATATTAAATTAATATATATATAATATTATATATATATTACACCCCATTTCTCTCACACTATCATGCATACCTTTCTTCTCAGCCTTGTGCACAAAACTCATCAACAATTCTCTATCATACTCAATATCATTACCTATATTACTAAGTGTACCTACTAATTCATCTTTCATTTCGTGTGTGCGTCAAACAGTTCTCTTTATATAATACCACAACTTATTCGCACATCATCTACAACCGCTTAACTAAAACTCTTGCGAAATATTCATTTGGTGACAAGAAATTCTGTTTCCATCACATTAATGTTTATATATCATATTCTTAATATTATTCTCTAATTTATTTTATCTCTCATTTATTTATTTTTTTGTGTTCCTAAATTCATTTATGTTCTATTTTACTGAGAGAGCACTCTTATTCGTTTTCTTTTTACTATTTTTCTCTCTGTTGAGATGGTTTACTTGAGAGATCTCTCTTCGTTTATGCACTGCTACATAATTCAAACTACCCCTAAGAATTGGGAGTCTACATCTGTGTAATTATTGAACTTTTTCGAATTACTCTCATCATTAATTTTTCAGTATCACATTTAGAGTCTTCATTAGTAAGAGAAAATAAAAGCGAAATCTTGCATTATATTATTCAATAACGGAGTAATCAAAATATTTATATCCTCTTTATTTAATATATATACTAAGTGAGCACTACCAGTAACTTATAGTTCCATTTTATTAGCATTCACATATATATCAATCGAATTTATAATCTATGTGAGCCATACCAGCCACTACTATCCTTAGACATTTTCACAAAATATTTACTATACTATATTAATAACTCACTACTACATTCACGTATTTACCCTTTCTACATAAGTACTATCAATACATACATACCTGATACTATAAATTATTATATACTCTAAGACACCTTGTTTACCATATATAGCATGGCTCAATCACATACTAACATAACCTTCACACTGTGAATAGAGCTTATATCTCAATACTCAACAATACCATAACTTACTCTTATCTATATTTAGTATATTTATATATACAATAATAATACTCTACTTACTATTATAAACACATCCTTTACACACTCTACGAAAATTCTCTACCAATCTTCTCAAACTTCTTCAGATTCATTGTAAGAAATAAAATTACAATATTATATATATACTATATATTAATTATATAATAGGATAGGGTATATACTCATATCTACAACTCATATCTCCATTATATCTCCTATACTTCATTATACTTAATATAACACATACTCTAATATTTATCACTGCTCAATGCGTATATTATAATATATATTATACTACACGTACAACTCTAATATCCTTATATCTATATAACCTCATATCTCACTATATAATTACAAATTAGAAGTAACTATCAAAGGAAGTACTATTAACACTAACCCTCTTATCTATCAATCTTACCGTATACTTACTCAATATATTATATAAAATAATTTACACAAGTATACGGTGATATTATTTATCTAATCTCATATCACAAGCCCCTGATTTACTTATAATTCCTTCACTGATATATCTACTCGCTAGTATCTACTTATCCAGTCTAATACATCCTTTTGATTCATACAGTGAATAAGCCCTAAATACCTACCTATAAACAACCTATATAATATATATTAAATTCACTAATACTAACCTATATAGACATTAAAGTAAGCTTCACCTATTAATATACTATCATATACTTAATAATCACTCAACTTATAGTATTGCACATATATAAATCCATAAACCTTAATATATACAATTATACTTCTTCATCTACATCTCTTAATAATTAAGATTCTTCTTATATCATTCTATAAGAATCGTCATGTTTCAATGTATAAAACTAATTGTTAAGAATAAGTATCATGAATGGGACAAATAAGCATAATCCGAGGGAAGCTTTTTGATAAAAGAGGAAAGTTAATATTTGTAGTATATTAAAAATGATTAAAACTATTTTCAAAGTTAATTTATCAAATCCCAAAACAGTTAAAGCATGAAAATTATAATATACAAGCCTTTGGCTTGCTCCGAACGGAGCCGAAGGTTACTATGAGCGAGGGCTAACGCCCTCGCATTGGAGGTGGGTCTATATATCCTATAAAATCAGCTAACCATTGTATCCTTGCACCAGTCAGTTACCTTCCAACTTACACTTACTACGACAACACTCCAAATTCATTCTGATCACAACACTAAAATTAAATATCTTACGATACGAGAAATCACATACCTAAAAAATTACACATATAAAAATGAATTTTACCACATCATATATCAATTTTGACATGCTACCACATACAGACATAAAAAGTATGTCTCTCATTAATTACTATATGAAATTAATATGTACCATTCACAAGAGAAGTACTGAAATACACAATTGGCATACCGTGCGTTTTGGCATGTCCTAAACTCACTAATTAGCATACAATATATGAATCACAACTACACTATGAAAGCTGTGAACTTAGCACAAAATTTCCACAATACACGTAATTATCACATTTTTCACTAACATTTTTTTTCGAATAATCATCCGTGTTACTTATTTTGAAACACCTCGATTTTACATATTGCACACATTTGAAGTTCCTAATTCTTATGTATATCATATTTTATTATAATAACTGTTCTTATACCAATATTCCTATATCAATCATTGCATTGTTATACAATCTTATTACTCAGCTAATTCTACCCATGAACTAGAGATTATTTCAATTCACTCTTTGCCCTAAAGTCAACAACAACAATGGATAAATATTAACCTTAATTTGAAATAAGATTATTCTATTTCCTTCTTGCAAACCTCATTTCAATAACGCACTCACACAGAAAATATCATCTATATTTATTTCTATGAAAATTTTAACATCGGTGTCTAGCAATCCGGCGTCACAATTGAACTGTGCAACTGCTACACATTTAGTTGATCATACAGTGTTTACACTCTATTAAATGATAAATCTCTTGACATACCTATTAACAATTTCAACAAGTTTAAATATAATGGAAGAATCCTTAATATGATTGAAACAACCTCAGACATGAGCTACACTACTATAGTGAGTAGCTTGAAAGACTATTTACAACGGAGAGGCAAAATTAAGGTGAGAGCAGAAAATACATACATATAATAATAATTAATAATATATATTAAACATATATAAATAATAAGAATATCATAATAATTATAATTATATAAATTAATAATAATTAATAAAAAAAAACATGATAAATTAATAAATTAGAAACAATATATAACGAAGATGAAAGGGGAATCACGTTCTCACAAATGAGTAGAAAGGTAGGATAGAAGTTATAAGAGAGACAATAAGCTTTAACATGATATGCTCAAGCAGCTACAATTCAGAAAGGTATCTCAGCGAGTCCTCGCACGGTCTGTTCAACGTCGTAAAGATGTGAACATACCTCAGATACCTGAGTATGAGGGATATAATAATTAAATATTAGTATAAATAATAATGTATAAATTATAATTATATATAAAATATAATTATATATTATATATATAAATTAATTAATATATATATAATAATATAAATTAAATAATAAATTAATATATATATAATTAAATGAATTTATTAATTATATAAATTAAATAATTAAAATAAATAATAATATATAAAATTATTTAAATTTAATATATATTATAAATATGTATTGTTATAATAATATTTGAAATTACAGATATAGTCATTTAATTTATAAAACTATTAATTAGGACCAAAATACTTCGTCATGCATTGGTGATGTATAAGTAAAAAAGAAAATCTTAAAAAACAATATATATAGTAAATACATTCGGACACAATCTAGTAGATCTCAACAACATGAGTGAGTGAGTTTTTTTAAGTTCTTTTTTATATAATTTTTCGTATATATATATTCAAAGTATTAATAGAGGTGAATATGTATAGCAATAGATATTAAATCAATAGATTATCTTAGTTTCACTCATTCTCTTAAAACTATAACTCTATACCTTCCAACATGAAGTTTGTACCCGTTTCTATTTTTTTATAGGTATGAGTTATGTCAGAAGCTCGAAGGAATTGACCGCTCGTATTCAACCACCCTCGCAACTCAAGAGATGTGCCATCCTTTTGATTTTTCTCACTTAATATCTACACTATATAATAATTAAAGACCTCAAAGATATGCATGCATTTGCACTTAATGATAATAAGATGACTGTGGCAGGGGTCTCTAGCAGTCAATTTTATTCTACTTGATAAGGGCTTAAAAACAGGGGGAGGGGGGTGGGGTTATAAATAAGTTGAAATATTTATTACCGAATTTGATTCTCTCTTTCATCTCGGATATTTTCTTTCTCCTTTTTTGCTTTATCCTTTTTACTGGCAATTTCCTTTCTATTTCTACATCACTCTCTTATAAGATACTCTATATGAAAATGTCTTCCTCTAATCTCAGCTTCTCTTTTTCATCTTTTCTGCAATAATTATTATGAAGAGATCTTCCCAGGTCAGATTTAATGAAACATTTCTCAAGTTTCCTTCTTTCCTCACTTTGTCTTTCACATTCATCCCGAAGTTCTTTTAGCAAACTCATCACTTATTCGTTCTTCTGCTCTGTGGAGTAAAAAAAAAAAAAAAACAACTAAATAAGTAAAGAGGAAAGCAATTTCATTGAATAAGAAATTAGGACAAAAAACAGTTTACCTCTTTGTAAGATTAAAAAAAAAAACTAATTTACCTAAAGTACATATAAAGTATAATAATAAATTAAATAACTAACATAATACTAAAATAGAAATTATACATATTCAATACATATACTACTTCACATTCATTGGAAAATTTTCCCAGCTCAATATTAAATTAGCAATATCCAATGGTGTCTAGATTAACAAATAAACAAAAAAAGTGACTCATTTACTGGACTCGGTTCTTAAAAATGATACAACACCTATGCTGTTCAGTGCTTAGAAATACTTTGGTTAAGTTCTCAATTAAAAATATTTTGGTTAAGTTCTCAATAAAAATATCCATTTTTTTAAATATATAATAATAATTAAATAAATAGTAATATAATTATATAATATAATAATTAAATATATTATTATATAAATAATATTAATAATTAATATATATAAAATAATAATTATAATTTATTTAAAACCGCTTTTAAAATACTTTTAAAAATTTCAATTATCAAACGTTACAATAATAATTAAATAAATAAAATTAATTATAATATTTAATAATAATAATTAAAATATATAATATTAATAAAATAATTTTATAATAAAAATAATAATAATAATAATAAATAATATATTATAAATATATATTATATAAATTAAATTATATAAAATAATATATATTATATATAAATAATATATTATCAATAATATAATATACTATTATATACATATATCTATTATAAGAGCTAATTACTGTATCATTGAGTTGCTTATATTTTCATTCAATTCTTTGATCTTTACTAAAAGGTGTATTGGGTCTTACCTGTAGAATGTGCCCAATGTCATGATCATAAATACGACCCCATCTCACAAAAAGATTATTATAAAATAAATATGCTAAAAAATTATATATTAATAATATTTGAAGTATAATAAAATCATCATTATTCAACACGATATCTAATAATTATACATTATTATTAATAAATAAGATATTTATAAACTCACTGTATAAAACAGTGATATTATATTTTACTAAATTGGTGAGTATCAAATAGGTCTAAAAACTTATCCACACAAAAGGAAGTAATTATATATATTAAAAAAAACATTCTTGAGATAGATAAGATAGTAAAGGTAGGTTTTCGCTGCATTTTATGTGTTACACCTATATATATATATAGAAATGCGGAGATGGTAGATATATATATAACAGTTATTAATATTATGTAAATTGGTTAATCTGTGTATATTACTAAAGTGAGAAAAGGTATAATAACACTGTGAGTGAGTAATATATGAAAGTCAATGTCTCATCTATACAGCAATGCTAACTACTCATAGCCTTTTATGACTTCAATAGATGTTCATAATTATATAATATATAGTCAAAATATAGAATAAAAAGAGTAATATAATATATATATATATATATAATACTAAAAGTTTGTAAGCCTATATATATATATATAGTATATACCTATTAGATAATGAGAGATTAACTGGATTGTATATCAGAAATAGAACATATAACTAAAAGCGTGAACCGTAGAATTTGAATAAGCTTAGAAATTATCACAAATTTATACTGTGATTTAAGATGAATACCTAATAATTATCAGTTGAATCACGTATGAAATCCACTTATATACTAATAATATAATGCCATAATGCAAGCTGCTTATATTATAATACATATATATAAATATGAAAGCAAATATAAAAAAAATATTTAATAAGATAAATGAATTTTTTATCACTCTTTGTGTAATACAGTTTAATCTTACCTAGATAGTACCGGAATTCTACCTGTCCACGGACCGTGAGGAATTACACTTAATGTATCATTATATAATTATATATATAAATAAATTGCTTAGAAAGGGTAATTTATTTTTACTGTTACATACGCTTATCCATCTTAATAATATAACTCACTAAATATATATTGTGTAGCTATTGAGTATAGATATGATAATCTAATAGTATTTAGTCATTAAACACAGTGTATATACATACCTAATCAAGTATTATTTGTAAATATATAATATATTAAGTTTTCATATTTCAAGTTTACTCAAAATATAGGATAATAGATACTGCCATATAAATTCTCACAAATTTAAAAATCCAAAATTTTAAAATATATATATTATTATATTAATATATATATATATATAACATATATAGATTAATATATATATATATATATATTAATTAATATATATTAATATATATATATATATATATATATATATATATAATTATAATTATATATGATATATATATTATATATTTATAGTATTATATATAATATATATATATATATAAACTATATATATATTAATAATATATTACTATATTAATATATTATATATATATATATTAAATATTTATTATATAATAATATAATATATATATAATATATATATATATAATTATTATATATATATATATATATATATATATATTATATATAATATAAATTATATATATATTAATAATATATAGTATATTATATATATATATAATACTATATATATATAATATAATATATATATATATAATATATATATCTAATATATATATAATTATAATAATATATATATATTATATTATAATATATATATATATTATATAATATAATGGGGTACTGAGCGACCGGGACGTCGGCGGTCTTCAGCGAATATTATTAGAGGTAAGTTTTATTTTATAGCAAGAAATAGGAATACTTATATCCTATTTTTTATCAAACTGGTGCATGTAGTACCAGTGAAGACTCAGATGTAAAGAGAGCATAGATGTAACTGTACAATCATAAATATAGAATATTATATGTTTTATATACACTATCATCCATCATATCTGTATCCGATGACGCATGCACTTTGTCGATATCTGATCAAGCGAGTGAGAGTGAGACTGTTGGGTCGAATGCCGCTGATCTCAATTGTACTTGGTGAGTGAGTAGTTGAGAACATGATGGCGTCTTCTACAAAAAAAGATATATTTTCTAATTAACGAGATACGAGTGTGCAAACAAGTATATTATAAATTTGGTTTGCGTGAGGATTTATATTGGTACGTATTATCATTTTTCTTTTATTTAAGAGACCTCTAAGTGTGTGCTCAACCCAAGAGGTACAGTTATTGTGAATGGACTGTTCATCCATTGCACCGCACCGATATAGAGAGATTAGTAGTCTGAGTGGGGTTCTTTGTGCCTGCATCCGGGGATCTGACAGGGTAGGACTGATTTTCCTCCCCGTGCGTCGCATTAGGTTCATCGCGATGAACCACATCTTCTCTTCTGGGTGAGATAGATAATTCGTGGTCCGTTCGAGACGGCAGTGGCTTACACCGCTTGTCCTCTTAACGGATTGAATTTTTCGCTTATTTTTGGGGTGTCCAGTGGGTATTTCGGTAAAACACCCCGCGTAATAAGTACCACGGATTCTCCTCCGGCTTATTTACTATCCCAATTTCTTCGAACCCCTCTAATCTCTGAGGTACGTATTTCTTCTTGAGAATAGTAACTTTCCACTCACTATTACAGTATTTTACACGCTAAGTAGGGGCTCAAGCCGACGGGACAGAGGGGGGAGCGTTTTCCATATACTCCCAGTTATGTGGAGTGAAAGTGGCATTGTAGTTGCAAGAGATTAATTCTTGAGGCTGAAGAATACATACCCATAAGAGTTTACTAATAGATGTCGTGTGTGTCGCGAGCATACACTCTCTCTGGATAGCGAGCTGATGTAAAATAAGGTATCTCTTATGTAACATCTGATTTGTTTCCCCGAGAAGGCAAGAATCCGTGAACTTTAGCGAACTCTGTCCACTATTCGTTTGTAAAAGCGCTAATACTCCTCTTTTGGGTAGTTTAATTTAATAAATGTAATAAATTATAAAAATATACAATAAATATGAATACAATCGAGCAATTACTCATATATAATAAAATTAGTTGCACGATCTATAATAAAAATGATACTACGGTGACAAGCAATGCGTATTATGCTGGAAGTAATTAATATAAAAATAAAATAAAAAAAAAAAATTTAAAATACAATTGATTTTTATTCTATATGTTCTTACATATATATATAGTATAAACTTTTCTATCTAAAATAAATCACTTTTCTCTTAAATCTATAGTTTTTTATCCTATCCTCTATATAGGTAACCTTTCACCTATATATATAATTACTATATATATATATATATATATATATTATATATTATATATTAATATATATAATATTATAATATATATATATATATATATATATATATATTATATATATATATTATAATATTAATATATATATATTAATATATATATATAATATATTATATATATATTTATAATTAAATATATTATATATAATAATATATATAATATATTATAATTATAATATAATAATATATATATATATATATTATAATTATATATAATATATATAATAATATATATATATATATTAATAATATATATTAAATATATATAATATATATATTAATATATAATTATAATATATATATAATATATAATATATATTATATATAATATATAATATATATATATATATATATATATAATATATATATATTAATATTATATATATATATATATATAATATATATATATATTAATATATATATACAGTTATATATATAAGATTTATATTATTATATTATATATTAGAAATATATTTTTATATTTTTTATAAGTTTAAAGTGAAAGTTCATTATAGGGCACCATTCATTAGAAATTCCGTTCTGGCAGGATTTTTTGGGGATTCTGGATCATATTTACACGGTTCCTGAGTGGAGCGAGATAGACAGAAAATTTCATAATACATTGGTAAAACCTAATATTTATCTATCAACGCGAAAATATCTCCATTGCGAATTTAAGACTTGAGCGAAAGAAATATGATAGATTAATTTACAGAAAAAAAATTCACGAAGAAAAACTACCATTACAACTAATTTATTATAAAGACAGATAAATTGTTTGTTGAGAAGTGAGGGTTTAGTCTTTGTGAAATGTCTCGTGTACACTGTGCGGCCCAAAGTATATTAGTACACAAATAAGCTCAGACTAAAGGACATGTATTGGAATTTTTGTGCATTGAAGATTGGTAGAATACTAAACTTAAATACTCCAGGGCTGTATAGTAGTTTGTGAGTCGGTGATGCAGTGTCAGAGATCTTGGGCGCAGCGAGGGTGTTATGAGATGCACAGCGTGTACTTGTGGCATAAGAGAAACAAACAACACAAAATAGGTTATTAGATCAGAAGAGTAGCATCACTAGAGGGAGAACTCTTTATATGTATCATTATGTTAGAGACACTACACTTAGATATTATATCATAGACGCTTAGAGTCTCCGCCTTTAAAGAGAAAGGCGATAAACAAAAAAAAAATCAAGTAATAATAATATATTATTTATCTTTCATATATTTTATTTAAGAAGTTATATATAAGAAAATAAAGATTATTTTATTTGGTAGCTTCTATCGTCCAAAATACAATATAAATAAAATTATTAAAATATACAGTATTGTAAGAGAGAAGGAGAGAGAGATGAGAGAGAGAGGGAGTAGAGAGAGAGAGAGAGGTGAGTAATATAGTATAATGAGTGAGAGAGAAGTAGAGATCATCATTAATGAAAATTCCTAAGATTAAGATATAAACATATATATAATAATAAATAGAGAAGATGAGAGAGAGAGAGAGAGAAGAGAGAGAGATGGATAGAGATAGAGAGAGAGATTAGAATAGAGAGAAGAAGAGAGAGAGAGAGAGAAGGAAAAGAGAAAGAGAAAGAGAAAGAATAACAGCAGAAAGATTCTGCAACATCTTATATCCCTTTGTGTAAGAGAGAAAGAATGTATGCGGAGGGAGAGGAAGGAGAGAGGAGAAGAAGAGAGGAGAGAGAGGAGGAGCAGGATTTCAAAAGAATGAAGAATTGATGTACTGAGAAAGCGATATCGATCGAGATAAGTACAGTATGTCAAGAGCCACAGGATCCGACTGAATCGTTCAACGCGCGATGCTAGAGATGAGATCGAGAACGACGAAGACGTCAGAGAGAAAGAGAAAGAGAAAAGTCGTCAGGAAAAATGAATCCAGATCGATCAAGAGAAGAGACTCTCCATCATCTCTGAAGTTATATGCTCATCTTCCTCTTAATATTATTAGAAGATTTCATTGTACCCTCTTCAGTCATCACATTACAGCAGATCAATCTCTCTCTCTCTCTTCTCCTCTCTCTCTTCTCTTATATGTATTATATATGTATTATAATATATATATTTAGATTATAAATATATTATATATAGATATTATATAGAATATAATATATAGAGTAAAATATATAGTAATATAGAGTAAATGAAGTAAGGAGAATTGATAAATGATAAGTAATATATATAGAATATATATAGATATAGTAGATATGAAAATAAGAGATTTGCATTATGTATTATGGTATGTTGTATCTGGTGTGAGATTTAATAATGTATAATATATAAAGTATATAGTATATAAAGAACTATATGAGATAGTATATATAGAGAGAGATAGATAGATATAATAATGAATATATATATATATTATATATATATCATAATAAACTATATATGAACTATATATATATATATTATATATATATATATAATTTGTATTTTTATATGTACATTGTATTTATTATTGTATTTGTATATTTATATGTATTTGTATTTATATTATTTGTTTTTTTAATATGTAATATATATATAAAATGAAGATAGAGTATAATAAGTAAGTAAGAATAGATATGAAAGTATAGTAAGCAGACGAGATAGAGATAGAGTAGAGATGATATCAGAGAAGTAATAGATAGATATGAAGATATGAATATAGTTTAAGTAATATGAGTAATAGTAAGAGAAGTAAGATATAGATATATATAAGATAAGATTGATAATAAGAGATAAGTAAGAAATGCGATGAGAGAAGTATATATATATAGAGTAAGATATATAAGTAAAGAATATAGTATAATGATAAATGAATAGTAAATGATAGAATATCTGATCATTTATATTATGATGAGGTAGTTAGTATGATAGTTAAATACGAACGAATAAAATACATCCACATATATAAGGAATTATATATATAGAAAAAAAAGATTGATAAATATTTCAGGTACATTCTTGTATAAATGAACTATAAAGTATATAACTATGGCATATTATATATAAATATATTAGTGATGAGAGTACTATACAGTATTATATATATAAATGTACCATTAGAGGTAAATAATAATAGTACCTAAATATATATAACTAGTAATATATATAACTATATATTAAATATATTTAGTACTATAATATGAGTGGATAGATATATATTATTATAACATGAAATACATAAGTAGATAAATAATTCATTAGAGATGTGATAATGAAGAAATTATATATATATATAGTCAGATTTATCATAATATATATATGCTTAGCCTAATTCTAATAATTATATATAATATAATAAATACTAATTGTAAAAAGCAATAAATTATATTACAGATGCTATAATAATATGTAAGAAAAGTTTTCAAATTTAGCTAAAAATGAAAAAGCTTCTCTATGAAAGAATGTTTCGTATATAAATAGTATAGTGAGTAGCTTAATTAATACTAAATATACAGATTAAGTCTGAATAGCAGCCATTTAAAAATAGTTAGTATAGAAATTCAATAAAATACTGATTATAGGACTGGAATAAGAAATAAGAGAAGAGGATGGTTTTAGAAGTGAACAGGGAGCGTTTAGAAGGGAAGCAAGCACTGATCACCAATTCGACTCTTGTAGCACTATCTTAGTCTCGGACAAATTGTCACCTTCAAAAAGGATATTCTTAAGAGGAAATAGGAGCAACTACTTTGGTTTATGCGCAGTTGAAAACATCAGAAGACTTAATGACTGCAAGGAAAGTTGATGAAATAGGTAGATGAGGTACTAGAAGTTATCGCGCATAAGAATAAACAAGAAAGACAACGTAAATAATGGTGATTGAAAGAGACGAGGGAAGAGATTAGTATTGAACATGACGAGATACAAGGCTTATAAAAGCAAGTGGAATCGCACTTTAAGTATTTATGGCGGTGGTAATATTCTGTAGATCAAGGAAGGAACAAGATTGACAAAGTTAAAGGGAGTAAATTAGGGAGATTCTACACAAGAAAGTGTGCGAATGTAAGATATAAGCCTTGCTAAAGAGAGAGGATATATCAACAAGTTAAAAATATTTAATATAGAAAACATTTCTGAGACAATTATTTTATGTATATTGATTCCAAAATGCTAGAACCAATGATACTAGTTAAAAAGACAGAATAGATAACTACAGTGAGAAATAATAGGTGCTTATAGAAATTATACACTATTAGTATAGTATCGTTGAGGAACAGAATAGAAGAGCCAGAGCTGGTGAAGAGAAGAAACTGGGAAGTGGACCTGTTTTTTTGGAAGGTGTGCAGAGAAACCAGTTAAGATGAGTTTGGACTATAGGAAAGAGAAAGAATGAGGAGAGAAAGAATATTAAAGGAGAGATGTTGATTGAGACCAGAAGGGAGGACCGAGGAAGAGATGGTAATAGTATAAATTATATATATATTACGTAGTGGTGGAGGCTGTATTATAACAAAAGAGAGAGAAAGAGCGAAAATAGAAAGAGTGAGATGAGAGAGAGAGAGAGAGTGAGCAATATGTTAAAATTAGATGAAAGATAGAAATATTAGGTGGAAAAAGAAGTAAATCTTGGAGGAGACCAGCCCCATATTTTAACTTTAGGACTGTGACAATATTTTTCTAGCATATAACAGGAAGTCGCAAGTAATATATGGTAATTTTATGTATATATATATATAAAACTACAATGAGTATATATATATACTAATAACATTATAGGAAACTTGCTACTATCTACTCTAATAGAATGAACTTATAGTATCCCTTACTATAACCTATAATCTGATTATGAACTTCCAAATGCTACTAGTTGGAAAATGAATAACAAGACATAAAATTATCTACACTCAAATACTTTAATATATAATTTGATTTAGTATTTAATATAGTATTTAATTTAGTATTTGATTTAGTATTTAATATAGTATTTAGTATTTAGTATATCTAGTGTAGTGGAAAATATTATTATATTGAGTATTCATATTATTGATAATAGTGTAGTGATGAAAATATGTTTATGTTGGTAGTTATATGTATATGTTTTGTATGTATGTATATATTATATATATATATATATATTATATATATATATATATGTATATATATATATATATATATATATATTATTAATTATATATATATATATATATATATATATATATATAATATATATATATATATATATATATATATAATTAATATATTATATTATATAATATATATATATATATATATATATATATATATAATATATATATATATATATATATTATATGTATTTTTTACTTTTTTAGGTATAATTACATTTATTTATATATAAAAGCCCCTGTAGCTCAGTGGTAGAGCACTCCCCATAACAAAAGCGAGGGTCCCAGGTTCCCAAACTGGTCGGGTTGGAGAATGTGAGCTAATTCTCTCTTAGCTTGGCTCCGTCTGCTCGAACGTTAAACTGAGTACAACTCCCCTCTTGATTTAGGCGCCCTGCCCGTGAGTGGTGGTGGTTATTTGCTCGTAAAAAAAAAAAAAAAAAAAAAATGACACACACATGACGTTCTCCCCCCACATTGATCAAATCACCTCCTCAACCCAACGGAAACTAAACACCCTCAAAACCCTTTCCCAACACAACTTGTGAAGGAAACACACCCTCACCACCACTTCTAAACAACTCCTCAGAACAAATTTAAACACCTTCCCCCGCATGGTTCCCCAGCATTGTCAATAACTAATACAAAAAAATTACAAAATCACACAACAAAACACCGCCTCAGAATCATAATGCTGCCACAACAAAACCACCCCATCCAACATCTACATGACGAGACTCACTTCCTCCCCATCTCCACCCACCTGGAGATGGTTTGGACTCAATTCTACCAAAAAACCCTAAATCCAACCCACCCATGTCACCAAATCCTCTCCAACCCCTCCCGACACAGACTAAAATCTCCACCAGCTAAATTCTATACAACATTTACAACATTATTTCCCCACCCCCTCCCAATAGGTCATGGAACATCCATACCGAACTAACCAACACTTACCTACAAAACCGCCCCAATAACAACTTACTAAACACCCCCTCCCCAAAAATTTCCCCTAGAGAAAAAACACTGTCCAGAAGAGGCCAAATTGACCTCGCCCGAAGCAGATCAGGACACCACCCAAAACTCATGCAACATAAAAATAGATTCAAACTAGATAATGTCACCTCCCCCACCTGCACCAGATGTCACGTTTCCCAGGATACAATGGAGCACCTCCTTCTGGCCCTCATTTCAGTCACGGGCTTGAACAGAAGTTTCATTAACGGGCTCAAACAGAAGTTTCAGTACGAGCTCCAACAAGAACTTTTCAGTCACAGGCTCAGAGAAGCATTTCAGTGAAGTACACCACCACCACAGTATTGGATCGACTCGACTCATTTATAGGTTAGAAACCTTATTCCTCAGATTTCAAAGGGAACTATTATCTTACAAACTGAAGTATTTTCGTCTGAATAAAGTGAGTCATACAGATATACACGAACATCACGTTACATATGCATGTTGGTAATAGTGAACTCAATTAGATTCCAATTCGAACCAGATCCCTTGTTAATTATTAGTATACAAGCCTTTCTGAGGACTAATTCTGTAGTATATCGAGTGAATCTCAATTGTTGGTTTTTGCTTTAATTCCGATAATGGTCATTCCTTTGTGGTCCCCCTGTCCGGCTATTCATTAAGTTATTAAACTCTTTTATTACACCCTTTTCCTTATCCCAACAATTTTGTCTTATACTTATTCAATAAACATATGTGAAACCTCCACAATCAACACAAATCAATTAATTGAACACCACAGAGTCTACCAGGACAATTCTCCCTTCATCAGAATAAAATCTGATTGTTCTTCATGGTAAAATCGATACAAGGAAGGGAAGAAGACTTAATTAGAAGAGATAATACCATCTAGAAAAGATCTTCGATTCAAATACAATAGTGGTAAATTACTTTTTGGTACAAACTTTATGATAAAATTACTACTATGGTATTATATCAAAGGTCCAACCGCTTCATAAACTTATGTTAAATTAATATTAAAATCCTCTTCCTACAGAAGATAAAACAAATTAAAATGCTAATAATAAAATTAAATAGTTAACACTAATCATCATGTAATCACTATATAAGAAAATACGGAATCCTTCTTCAAATAAGTCATCACCCCCCTTCCTGTGAATATAAAAATACATTGCACATTAATCAAATAAAAGAAAATAATATTATTCAAGAAATATAAAAGGGAAAAAAAAATATAAAAAAAAACTTTGAATAAAACTAGGGCCCTAGCTTAGTCATATATTTGCTCTAGGGCCTAGTTAAGCAAGAGTTTCTTTTTGCTCTTCCATTTTACTACTATAATTTGTGTATTTGCAAGTGAATTTAGTTAACAAATTAGTGTTGTGTATCTAACTGTAGTTTTTAGAAATTTGTATACTTATTTTTGTGATTATTCCTGTTGTTAATTTAATTTAGTTGAATATTGAACTAGGTCCGTGTTTGATATCTTAATCCTAGAACATTAGAAATAGAGACAGTAAAAACCGCATGGGCCTATCAAGGCTGTCCCACTCAAACTAATGTAACCAATCACCAAACATGCTCATGCAAATCACAAAGCACCCTAGGGCTTGTCAATAACTACAAAGTATGCACAAAGTCTACAACTATAAGAAAAAACTATAACTAAAGTATATACATGCTAACCACACCACAAGCTTTAATAACTTTGTTATAGTCATAACATGTAGTTTAACCTTAATAACTACTGTAACTATAAACCTGCCAATTTGGCTTAGTCAAAATATACTTACTATATGATACCCAAACCATCCATATACCGTACCTATTCAATCCTTTCTTAAATGTTGCAATCAAGTCACTCAACAACCTCCTGTGGCAAGCCATTCCAAAAATTAACCACCCTATTACTGAATGAATGCTTTCTTATATCAAGATGGCATGCCTTTTTCTTAATTTTCTTACTGTGCCCCCTGGTCTCCCATGAAGAATTTATTGGTCTCCTTATTATCAATAGATGTAAATATTTTGTAGACTTGTATCATGTCCCTTCTGAGAAATCGCCTTTCTACAGAAAACATTCCTAATTTCTTCAGCCTCTCCTAATAGCTCTTATCTTCAAAACCAGAAATCATCCTTGTTGCTCTATGATGTACACTCTCTCTCTCTAGCATGTCAAGGGGCCCAAACCTGTGTACTATACTCTAATGCTGGCCTAACATAGCTATTATATAGTTTATTTATAACTTCCTTACTCTTGTAAAGGCCATTGCTATTTATTATACCTAGCATTTTAGTAGCTTTGTTCTTTGCTTCCAAACACGGATTAGCTACTTTCAAATAACTGCTTATAATCACACCTAATCTTTTTCTTGGTCTACAGATTCAAGCAATCCCCATTCATATTGTAGTTAAAAAAACTTTTGAGCTTAAAATTAGAAAACATCTGTTTACACTTTTTACTATTAGAATTCATTTGCCTTTTTATCTGTCCACCCAAGAAGTTTATCAAGATCATTTTGAATCTTTATACATCCATCACTATTCCTTACTGAGGTAGCCACTTTGGTATCATCTGCAAACTTAGAAACTAGGGATGTTACTGATAGTATCAGTATCAGCTATTTTTTTTTGTATCAGTATTGGTTATTATGGCTGATACTTATTTTTTATGTGAAGAATTATGAGAAACTTTTAGATTCAATAATAAATCGTTTTGATATATAAAAGGTTCTAATAAGGAATTCCTTAAGCTAGCTGAAACCCTATAAGAATGGCATCTCCGATGGTGAACCACTTCTAGAATGCATTTAAATAGCATAACCGAGGAGCTTGCTCGTGTGACAAAAAAAAAAATCCACAGAAGTGGAAGCCACCTTATCAGTAACCCCTGGCAACAGCACTGATAGTGACGATGGTGTCTTTTCATCAATTAAACCTTCTGAAGATGAAAAGGATTTGGATATGTTAGACTTTGATAAGTTCATGGGTGAAATTGCATTGACATCTTATTCACCTTCAAAAGAAACCTCATCAAAAAACTGAAGACAGTCATCAAGGAGCAAAGATAATTCAAATATGCAATCTGTGAAAAAGGAGATGAGGCTCTACGAAAACATGGAGATGCTGCCTACAGAAGAGAATCCTTTCATGTGGTGGCATGAAAATGGGCCAAGGTTTCCATTATTATCGTGCTTGTAAGCAAATATTTATCAGCCCCCCCCCTCATCAGTCGAGAGCAAGCGTATTTTTAGTGTAGGTGGGAATGTAAACACCCCATAAAGGCACAGGCTCTCGCCAGATACTAGTGAAAACTTAATGTTTTTACATCACAATTTGAGAATTTTTGAATTTGAGTATTGAATGATATCTATCTTTATCTTAAAGGAGTATATTATTATTATGTCATGTTTGAATAATAGCATTTGAGGTCTCTTCTTTCATTATTTTTATTCTTTATATTGTAGATAGTTAAAGAATATTCTTGTAAATTGTAATCATGTTAAAACATAAAAGCTAGTAGCTAAACTTTTAATACTTACTGGAAAAGGGAAATGGAATATTTTTTGAATAAACACAAATATAAAGTTATTAATATTATATTTGCATTTATTATTCCTTAAAGATACTATTTTAATTTATAAAATGAATGACTAAGTATTGGTTGTACAGGGAATGCAATCCTGAGTTGCCTAGCAGTACACAAATGTTATATCTTATTACTGTATTTATTATAAAAAATCCTCATCATAGGGGTCGCCTACAATCGCCTCCAATGTTACGCCTCTATGGCTCCCCTATCAGTGTGCAGCTGAGGGTGCAGTTCTTGGGTCTGTTGCTTGATGAGCGCCTCACGTACCTTCTTCATAATACTCTCCTCAAAGCTAATTGCCGCCGTTCCTTGAATCTCTTACGGCACCTCACCTCCAAGACTTGGGGTGCGGACAGAAAAACCATGCTCCACCTTTACATCATGCTGGTGCTGGCTAAACTGGACTATGGTTGTGCCATATATGGGCAGACCTTCTTGACCCCCATTCAGACTTAAGATCTGAGAATTGCCATGGGTGCATTCTGTTCCTCTCCGAGGGAAAACCTGGAGGTAGAGGCCGGGGTGATGCCCCTATCCCTATGGAGGGAGCAGCTCATGTGCTCGCTGTTCATCCGTCTTCAGGTTCTTACCTTGTCGGCCTTGACACCTATAATAGAGCATGTCTGTCACAACCCTTATTATTGGCCATTTGCTGGGGTTACTTCCATCTTCGCTTTCCTCGACAATCCTCAGCGAGCGGTCATGCAAAATGATTTTGCCTCTCCCCATTCGCAGTGGGTCTCTCCACTTCTGCTCTCTGCAGTGGGAATCGCAGTCTTTGAGTAGCCGGAGGCACAACCGGTGCTGTTGAGGGATTCCTTTGTGTCTCATGCGGTGTAGGGGAGAGTGAGGGTGCACTCGGATGAACCCAACTAAGGAATTTTTGCGGCCCAAACGAAAAGAAATCCCCGGATTAGATACTGACCTGAGTCCCAAACCACCAATAAATTTAGAAAGTGCAATCAGTAACTAAGACGGCGACAGTAATCAGAAGTAGAAGGGACAGGTTAAATTGAATTAATTGGATTAATTTGGAAAGCAACTTCTTCCTGTTAATACTCATTACTATGAAAGTGTTAGAGGTTAGTCAGTTCTGTTAGTTAGCTAGTCTGTTATCTACCCCACCACTTTAGCTCAAGGTTAGCATATTTTCTCCTAACGACTACCGCATTATTATTACCTGAACTTTCTAGTTCGTTTCCTCTACAACAATCGGTGAAATCCCTGTGAATCCAACCTCCCTGAAGACCCCTCCTTGAAAAGGTAAAGTCAGAGTTGAATATGTCAATCAAGGGAAAACAAAAATGTTTCAGATTAACGGTTTATTAATTGACCATACTATATAATATACTGGCCATAATATATGATATCTGTTATCCGAATGTTCGAGTTCCCCAACAGCGGAGGTCCATAGCGACTCTATAGCGGTTTACACTGATGGTTCAAAGACGGAGGAAGGGGTGGGAGCTTCAACTGTATTTCTGGACATCACTGTATCCTATACCCTTCCTCCCTATTTGTCTGTTTTTTTCAGCTGAACTGATCACATTATTCATGGCGGTGAATAGGATCAGTACCTTCACCTGTGGGGGTAATTATACCATCTTTTCTGATTCTCAGAGCGCTTTCCAGTCGTTGCTTGACCATTCAACCTGTAACCCTTTGGTCTGTGCCATTCAACAGTTCCTCTGCTTGTTACCTGCGCAGCACAACATTGAGTTCTGTTGGGTTCTCCCATGTGGTGTTCCTGGTAACGAACGGGCTGATGGGAAGCAAACAGAGCGGCTGCACATGGGGCGTCGTGTGCCCAATACCTTCCCCCTGCTGTGCGCCTGGGCCATTTCCCTGCTACAGATTTCTCCATCTCTCTGCATCTGGGCTTCCTCTCTGGCTGGCAGTCATGTTGGGCGGAGGATGCTTGTTGCGCCAAACTTCGGAATCTCAAAACCCGTGTCTTGGCGATGGTCTTCATCTTGTAGGAGGAGTCACCTCCTGGAGGTGGTCCTGGCTCTATTGCGTCTTGGTCATACAAATCTCATGGATTTCTTATGTTGCGGGGGTTTCCCCCAACCTGCCCATTTTGCTCATCCAGTTGTCCTCTCAGTCGTTCATCTCTTTGTGGATTGGCGGTGCCATCTCGACCCCTTAGAACTGCAAGTTCTTTCTGAGTGCTAACTAACTCTTCCAGCACATCTTATCCGACCTCATTCATTTTCATAGTGATCCCTATTTTTTCCTTCTATTGGAACTGACATCTTGTATAAGATCTAACCATCTCAGCCTTGTTCCTATTTCGTTCCGTTAGGGATTTCCCCTGTTGTTAGTTTCCTAACACGGTGTGGTAGTGCAAGGGCCTCAAATCTACCCTACTAACAGACTTGCACTATTTTAGATAAACTTCGATTGAATTAAATTCTATCTAAATACCTACTATGTTGTATAGTGGATTCAATTACTTATCAATCAGAGCGTTGTGTTTCAGTAATCAATAAAGTTATCCTTCTTGTATATTAAATCAAATTGTTCTCTATTTTATTACCCTTTCAGTAGTTATACTCGTAGTTATTTTTAGGCAATTTCAGATATTAATCAGCACTCAAGTCGAAAAAATCAACTTTGTAATTACTCAAGCTGCCCTATATTCTCAAAAATGCACTGTAATGCATGAAAAAATAAAATGCTAACGCTATTCGAAATATAAACCCAAATGCCAAATATCAATGCTCTTCAAATCAAAATATCTAAATACTGAATATGAACCAGTTAATTCACAAATCCAGTTATCAAATACTAATGTTGTTCAATCTCGAATGCTAAAGCTATTAACTTATAAAACCAAATATTAAATACTAAAATTGTTCAAAGTTTACTCAAATATTGAATGCTAAAGCTATTAAAGTTATGTGGGCTGATCTTCCGATTTCATTTGTAAACTCCAAATTAAATATATAAATACTCAATTGTCTCCACTTATTATTGTAAACCTCAATCAAATATCAATCAAGTTCACTTCAGTGAACTATAATAAAAGTCAACCAAATCCAAAATAATTAAGTACCACTTATGTTACTCAACTCAAATACGGTTGTACAATTTGTAAAACCACTCGCAAAATCTGATTCAAAATTATTAATTATAATTAAAGGTCAAAACCAATGCTGTCAATCCAACTCAAAGCAGAACTGAAAGCAATCTATTTTTCAAAGTCCAAAAACCAGATTATAAAATCAATTCAGAGTCGAATCAAAAACTCTAATTTAATCACTAACTAGCTCAATGTCTAAACTCCAGTGCAGTAACTTAAATCAGAACTGAAAACCATAAGTCAACACTAGAATCTGTTTCCAAGTTAACAACTAAAAGTCAAAACGATAATTTATTTCTAAGTTTAGTTAAAATCAGTATAGTAATCTATTTCAAAATTAAAATCTAAAAGTCTGTATATCTCAACTAAAAGTCACCACTGTAAACTATTTCAAAGTTTAACTCAAAAGTCGTTAAATCTAAACTATTTCAAAGTTTAACTCAAAAGTCGAATCTATAAATAGTTTCAAAGTCAAAGCCAAACTCTAGCTATTATAATTCTATTTCAAAACCAAAAGTTGGTACTAAAATGTTATTTCTGAAACTCAGTACGATAATTTATTTCTGAAAATCCGCACAATAATATTTCTGAAATTCAGGACGCTAAATTATTTCTTAAAGTCTGCGCACTAATATTTCTAAAATCTGTATACTAAATTATTTCTGAAAGTCCGTGCAATAATATTTCCAAAGTCAAAATACTAAATTATTTCTGAAATCAGTATACTAAGTTATTTCTTAAGTAAGCATACTAAGTTATTTCTGAAAATCATTACACTAAATTATTTCTGAAAATCAGTGCACTAAGTTATTTCTGAAATCCAGTGCACTAAGTTATTTCTGATGTTCAGTTTCAACTATTTCTGAAATTCAGCGCACTAACCACTTCCTAAAAGAACTCCAAAAATAAGTTAAAAGTTGGTATGTACCGTGGAATTCTAAAGTTAACTGTAATACATATCGATCCACAGTCCTTGTTTGCAAAACTGTCAGCTTTCAAATTAATAACCAATAATCTGAATTGGATAAATAAAACAAAATCCAACTTTGACAAAATCTAGGTTAAGAACCACGAAATCTAAATCGAAAATCAATAAACTCAAATCTAAAAATAATAATGCATAAAAATTCTATTTCAATTACTGACTCTTCTGAACAAAAAAACGATTACCCAAGATGTTTGACTGTTATTAATATTACTAATTTAATCCCGACTGCAATATTTGAACAGCAAGTAGCATTGCTTAATTCAGTAACCACAGTGGCTACTAAGACTATCTCAGCTACGATGTATCAAAGATATATATAATATATATCTATATATATATATATATATATATATATATATAATATATATATAATATATATATATATATATAATATATATATGTTATATATATATATTATATATATATATATATATAATATATATATATATATATATATATGGACAACTGTATGAAAACCCAACAGTCACCATATAATCAATAAAATTCAGTTAACTCTCTTCAAAATTCTCCGTTTATTTAAAATTGAAATTAAATTTCCACACCAATAAAAATTACAAAATATATTTATACACTTGTTACTTAATAACTTTCCAATATAAAACACTTCCAACTGCCAAAATTCAATATCAAAACAAGTTTAAACTTTAACTTTCATTTAATTATTCCTACGAACTCAATACAACTTTTCGCATTACTGAGTAATCACCATTAATTTATTTCAATGCCGATAATATATTACTAAAAACAAAACAAAAACTAAAGAAAATTGTGTGCCCAAGCTTCAATATGCTTCAATTAAGAACTATGTAAATTGTTCCAAAAGTTTGCTCCAAATTGTCTTAAATTTCTCAGATAACTATTTCAATAATGCTAAGGCTATCATTCTAATTATTTATGCTATTGCAATATATATTATGCCATCAATGTTATATTCGTATTAAACTAATGGTTTTATACTGTTACCTAACTGTATTACTACTAAAGTAGTATACTAGGCCTTTTATTTTACCAAACTAATTAAATATCCTTTAAAAACTTTCCTTTGCGTTAAAGCCACGTTGTATCTTAACTTACCGAAAAGTTTTTTCAAATACTCCAACAATTCGTATTTCCTTAACAAAATCTAATATTTACAAACCAAAAATAATTATTTATCACAATCATAAATTTCAAAATATTTACAGTTCAAATCTATTTCCACAAAAATAATTTTGATTTTAAATATGACAAGAGATAACAATGTGAACAGGATGAAGTCCAGAGAACGAGTGAGCTTTATACAATTTAACAGAACTGAGTTACAGATTCAACATCAAAATCGTAATATATTTACAAAGCTAATTTGATTCTACTAAATTTTCAAAACTAAACAAACAAACGAACAAGTACAAATACAAAGCTACACACAGAGCTAGTCTTAGCGCTACGAATTCCAAATATCAAGTGAGTCCTATATCGCTCTGTCATCTCCATATCGATTTGTAGTTGATGATGTCATTTCACTGTTGCCATATTTTATACTGAACATTTTTCGGGGTGCATTTTTAACATTTATATTTTTCCCAAACTATTATTTGGAAGAAAAATACACAAGATTAATATCATATATTTACAAATTTACCTTTTCTTGATCGTTAATATGCTTTGTTAAAACTTATGTACATTAAATTCGCTCTATTTTCTTGCTAAATTCATTAATACATTCTAACACCTAGCTACTTGCTTTTATAATCACATACGCATGAACACACACAAATATATATACACACACACACGTACATACACAAATACACACACAGATACTCACATATTTACATACAAATATCCAGCCTAGCCTAGAAATATTATTATAATTACTAATATAATATTCAACTTATTTACAAATATAGTCTCTAATATTGCAAATTTACCAATATATATACAAAACTTTAATATTTACAACATTTTACCTCGGAGTTCTTCATCTTTGACAACTGTTACTTTTTTACCTGAAGCAGGCCTAACTTTGGTGATGGCTTTAGCCTAGCCCCTATGACAACGGTATAGCCACATTCTTGTGTGCTGTGGAGATCCCTGTACGTCCACTCACAAAAAAAAAAAAAAAAAAAAAAAAAAAAATTATATTAAAGTATCAGTATCAGCACCTAAAAAATAGAGTATCATTATCGGCCTCTTTTCTGGTATCGGTACATCTATATTAGAAACCTTACATTTAAGTTCCTGGTCTAAATCATTTATATATATGAGGAACAATAGTGGCCCCAACACAGAGCCCTGTGGGACACCACTCTTCACTATTTTCCATGATGACTTATTGCCATTCTGTTGTACACACTGTTTTCTATTCTACAACCAATTTAATCCAACCATGTACCACTCTACCTATACCACATTGCAATAGCTTCATCAGCCTTATGTGGGGAACCTTATCAAAAGCTTTGCTGAAGTCTAAATATATAATATGGCTGATCTCAATCGGTCAATGGCGTCGTAATGTTATTCCATAAATTCTAAAAGGTTTGTCAGACATGACCTACCATTCTAAAAGAATGCTGGGAGTCCTACAATATCTTATCTTCCAAATATTTCTCTATAGTCACTTTCCCAAAACTTTTACAACCAGAGATGTAAAGCTTACTGGCCTATAATTTCCAAAATCTTCCTTACTACTTTTCTTATAAATAGGCACAACATATACAATGTTTTCCAGTCGTCTTAAAAATCAAATACAGTGCCTTTGCAATTCTGCTACTACCCTCCTTCAGAATTCAACCATATATATACCATCAGGACCTGCAGCTTTACCTGGGTCAATATGGTCCAGTAAAGATTTAATATCTTTACCTCAAATTCCAATTCTGTAGTCTTATTATATGCATACACAGAACTATTAGTTCTCCAAACTATTATCTAATCTTTCCTCAGTAAATATTGAAACAAAATAAGTAGGGATGTACCGATAGTATCGGTATTGGCAGTATCAGCCAATTTTCTTGGTATCGGTATTGCTTAAAATGTCTGATATTTACTTTTTGGGTGAAGAATTATGAGAAACTTTTAGATTCGATATATAAAAGGTTCTAATAAGGATTTCCATAAGCTAGCTGAAACCATACGTACAAGAATGGCATATCCGACGGTGAACCATTTCTAGAATGCATTCAAATAGTATAACTGAGGAGCTTGCTCGCGTGACAAAAAAAAAAAAAAAAGATTCACAGAAGTGGAAGCCGCCTTATCAGCAACCCCTGGCAACACCACTGATAGTGACGATGGTGGCTTTTCAGCAAATAAACCTACTGAAGATGAAGAGGATTTGGATATGTTAGACTTTGATAAGTTCATGACCAACAATTGCATTGACATCTCATTCACCTTCAAAGGAATCACACCAAGGACCTCATCGTAAAAACTGAAGAGACAGTCATCAAATAGCAAAGATAATTCAAATTTTGCAATATTGAAAAGAAGGAGATGAGGCTCTACGAAACCATGGAGATGCTGCTACAAAAGAGAATCCTTCATGTGGTGGCATGAAAAATGGGCCAAGTCCATTATTATCAGTGCTTGCAGCAAATAATTATCAGCACCTCCTCATCAGTCGAGAGAGAGGTTTTTAGTGTAGGTGGGAATGTAAACACCCCAAAAAGGAACATGCTCTCGCCGACGATACTAGTGAAAGCTTAAAGTTTTTACATCACAATTTGACAATTTTTGAATTTGAGTATTGAATGATATTTATCTTTATCTTAAAGGAGTATATATATTATTATTGTCATTTTTGAATTTTTTTTTTTTTACAGCTGTCACCACCATTCAAGGGCAGAGCCCTATTCAAGGAAGGGGTGTTGCACGCCTCAGAAAGCCACAACTAACGCCCTATTCACTGAGCACAGACGCAGGCTTTGAAGTGGAGGGAGATTAAATTCAGCAGGAAACCAGAAGATGGAAGAGAATTCCACAAAACAGAGGTGGCAGGAAAGAAGGAAGGAAGCACCGCAAATAACTAGCCTGGAGTTACCGATATCAACACAAAACTCATGCGCATACACAGCACCCGTTGTTCTACAAGGGAAGCGTAAAGGTGGTGGTACGCTAGTGATAAGTTCCTTCGAGCACCTGCCGCTGCGGTACCTATAGAAAAGATAAAGCACCAACATCGCGCCGCAAAGATAGAGGGTCAAGTGAAGTGGAAAGTACAGAACAGTTTTATTAAGTTTTTAGCCTTGATTGACCTATCGCAAAAGCTGGTGAAACCAGAGCCCCCCAGATTATGAGAGCAGTAACTCCATAAAAGGGCGGATGAGGCCCTTGTATAGCTGGAGTAACTGAGAAGAGGAAAAAAAAGTCTCGCAGTCTAAACAGAACTCCCAATTTCTTTCAGGCCGCCCTAGCAACCATCGTGATGTGAGGTTTCCAAGACATATTTTTGTTTATGTTAAGGGGACGCTGCGCGTAAGGATTCCTAACAACACTAATGTAATTTTTTGGAATAAATTATAAACCATTCGAAAGAGGATGAAAGAGGAAAGATTTCTCAACAATATTTGTTTTGATGACATATGCAAAAAAGTGTTTAGATTTTGTGTAATTTCTTCCCAAATATCATGAATCAGCATTTTTAACATTTTTAGTCAGCAATTTTTAACAGTGAATTTCTGCTGAACTACAAAAGATTTTTGCAAGCGGATTTCACTGAAATACTTGCCATAGGCATATGTTTTATGAAATAACTCACAAATAGTAGCAATATATGGAGAAAAAAAAATTTATTTTGATTTTTTTGTTAAATCTCAACTTTTTTTTTTCCATAAAATTTAAAAGTTTTATGAAATATATCAAATGTTTTTATATTTGCATGAATCATACATCAAAATGTAGTTCAATGCATACAAAATTGAAAACAAAAAAGAAAATATAAAATAGTGTTAGATTTTTTGTTATAGACCCGAACATAGCAGCTCAATGTAAAAAAGTTTTTTTTTTAAGTAAAATAGTCAGAAGTTGAACTGTGAGGCACCAGTGCCAAACGTTGGGGTATAAACAAATTTATATAAATGAGAAAAAGAATTGAATCTCACCAATTTTTACAAGTTGTAAAAATTTAATTCTAATCAGATGAATAGTAAAAATGTTATATGCCATCAATTATTTGAATTTTTCTTTTTTTTCTTTTTTTTTGGCAACTAAAAAAGAAAAATCGTAATAACTTTTTTATTATATATCCGATTATACGATTCTTTCAGTGCAGAGGTAGGTAGTCATTAATGCTTTAAAGCATTACTTTGAATCCCAAAAACATTTTGCCGCTGTTCATGTAAAACATAAATTTTAAAAAGTTTCCTGTGAGTAGTAGCAAAACCATTGGGCGTACAGAAAATTTATCTAAATAAAAGATGTGCATATCGTCAAGTTATAAAGGCCATAAAAATTTCATTCTTATCAGATGAATAATAAATATGTTGCGTGACACCAATCATTAAAAAAAAATTTGGCAACTCAAAAATGAAAACCGTGAAAACTTAATTATTATTTATACGATCAGTTTGAAATTTTCAGAGCATTTATAATTGGGGAGGTACACATTTTTTGTTTAGAGAAAGTTTTTGTATGCCCAACAGATTTGTCGCTGCTCATGGGAAACATTTCAAAGTCCTTTAGCAAAAGTTTTCTCGGTAGTCAGCGGCAAAAACTGTTGGGCATACCAAATATTAAATCTAAATAAAATATGTATATCTTGTAGAGGTACACAAGCTGTGAAAGTTTGATTGCAATCGAGTAAATATTAAAAAAGTTCACGCCACCAGTTCCATTTTTTTTTTTTTTTTTTTTTTATTTTCCTACGTATTAAATATAGATAAGTTTTTTTATTTTTGTTCAATCAAATACTCGCTCTTTCACATCATATACTACTAGGCAAGGTTTACATTTTTTTACTTAGATAAATGGTTTGTAAACTCAAGAGGTTTGCCGCTGCTTATGGGGAAATTTTTGAAATTTTAAAATTTTCCCATGAGCAATGGCAAATCTGTTCTCGGTATTCTAAAAATTTATTTTTAACAAAAAATGTGTATCTTCCCACAACTATACTTGCTCTGAAAGTTTCATGCTGATCACTGAATAATAAAAAGGTTATCGGGATTTTTCATTTATGACTTACAAAATTCTGTACCCCCCGTATCCCCCCTGTATATTGTGAATAAAATACTTCTTGTATGTTAAAAATAACCAGAACATTCGAAAGAGCATTAAATTCTACACTAGAAAATGTTAAAACCTAAAAATCATCAGAATTGATGATTTCACCCTCAAAAGTTAGAAAATCCATACGCGCAGCGTCCCCTAAGGCCAAGGTATTATATGTTAACAGGAGAGACGAGAAAACGTCAAAAGAGATAGAAAGTTAGGTGTTTTAGAGGGGAGATTGTAGAAGTGAGTTTTTAAAGAAATTTAAATTTCACAAGATTGAGATGACCCACCCGGAAATTCTATGCAGATGCAGCGAGAATAGAATCAAAGAAGATTAAGAAGAGAGGCAATTCTAGAAAGTAAAGAGGGAATCAGAATTGAAAATGAGTGATAGAGATAGATTAGAAGGTAGAAGCACATTAATGAAAGTAAGGAATAAAGTAAGAAGATAATCAGAACCCTGAGGAACACGCACTATTGACAGAAAAAGAAAGAAGATTCTATCGAAAACCACAGCCGATTTGGAGCGATTTGAAAGAAAACTAGACATAAGTAAGGCAAAGGAGAACGGAGGAAAGAAAGGGAGCTAGGAGAGCAGTGACGAGTGCCATACCCGGTCAAATGCTTTAGGTATATGCCCAGCGCCACCACGCAAGTCTCCCCGTAGTTTCCTAAGGGCGGAAAACTCCATAAATCAGTAAGATGGGAAAGTATATCGCCGTAGACCCTAGCGCCGAAAGCCGTGCTGGCCATCGGAAAGAAGTGAGTGAGATTGAAAATCTGAGAAATGAAGTTGAAAAATTTCAAAAGTTTAGATAGAATCTAGTGAGACGCTATAGGGGATAGTTAGAAAAGATCAGAGCGCTTCCATTTTTCGGAATCGGTTGACATTGGCGTGCTTCCAACACTGAGGGAAAAGTGTTAGTATTAAGACATAGGAATATAGTTGAACGAGCGGCGGGGATAGCACCGGAAGCACATTCCCTCAAAATTCGGGGAGAACGCCATCCGGACCACCCGCCTTGCTAACGTTCATAGATTCAGGAGCCCATGCACGCCGATCAATGTAATCATTTAGGCAAAGGATAGGACACTGAGAGGAGAAGGAGGACTAAGAGGAATGCCAGAATCGTCCAGGGTTGAGTTTGAGGAAATAAAATGTCAAAAGAGATTGGCTTTTTCAGTTTGAGAATTAGCAACAGAACCATCAATCGAATAAGAGAGGAAAGGCAGATTTACAAGAAGTTGCTAGAGATGTTTTTGGCAAGAGGCCAGAAAGATTTGTCAGTAGGAGAGCCAAGGAGGTTAGTGCACTTTCGTTTGATGAAAGCCCGCTTTGCTCGTTCGAAGAGTATCCTGCACGAGTTTCTAGCTAAATGAAATTAAGCAAGAGTGTATAGGAAACGAGAATTTTCCAACTCCCAATACGCACGTCTCTAGCCTGATATCCAGAGAACACGATCGAAACATGGATTATGAGAGAGAAAAGATTTAGTCGAAGAAGGAATGACCTGCTCATCCGATCAACGATTACAGCTTCCCACCTTATCAGCAGAAGCGAAGCGTCACCAGAGTCAATGCAGTCATTCCAATTATAGTTGGCATAGAAGCGACGCAAGGCCCCCCCCAATTGGCCCTATCAAAGTGCCAGAAGAAACGCGTAGGGCAGGATGGACTGTTGGATAACCGGTATTAAAATTAAAATGATATAAGGCTGTGGTCAGAATTACTAATACGAGCAAAGGTGGTGTGTGTTTATGGAGAGAAGGACTAAGTGGTGAAACATAAGTGTATAAGAATTGGTTGGGACCATCCAGAATGTATGTGGGTTCTTTAAAAATAGTTGCTCCAGATCGTTGAGAATGCTGAATGTACTCAGCCTCCTCACCACCTAAATCAGTATGAAAGGACTCCCAACCAATTCAGTGTTGTGGTACATTGAAATCCCCTAATAGAGGACCTCAGTATTGGATGAGAAGATATAACAGTCTCGTGAGAGTAGTAAGATATTTCAAAGAAGGCGTGAAAATCTGTTCTGTTAGAAGAGCAGTAGCAGAAGCACATAATTATTGTAGTAGAAGGAAGAAAGATTAAGCCACAGAACATTGAATAATAGGCATATTTTTATTTTGTCTTTCAGCTGATTAATTGAGGTCTCTTTTTATTATTTTTATCTTTATATGTAGCTAGTTAAAAGAATCTTCTTGTAAATTGTAATCATGTTAAAAAACATAAAAGCTAATAGCCAAACTTTTAATACTTACTTGAAAATGAAAATGGAATATTTTTTTGAATAAACACAACTAAAAAGTTATTAATATTTATTGGCATTTGTTATTATTCCTTAAAGATACTATTTAATTTATAAAATAAATATACTTGGGCACAACCAAATATGAAATAATGAGACTAAGTATTGGTTGTAAGCAGGATTAGCATTTCTTATCGAGCAGTAACACAAATGCAAAATGGAATTTGAATATTTTGAATAAACGCAAGACATAAAAAGTTATTAACATATTATATTTGCATTTATTATCCTTAAAGCTTCTATTTAACTTATAAAATAAATATTCTTGGACACACCTAATATGAAATAAATTAACTAAGTATTGGTGTGGCAGGGAATGCAATGACTGATTGCCAAGCAGTACACAAATGTTATATCTTATTACTGTGGATTTATTATATTAATTAAAAGTATCAGATCAGCATCTAAAAAAAATAGAGTATCGGTATCGCCTCTTTTCTGGTATCGGTACATGCCTAAAAAATAACATTGAAAATGTGGCAATTTAGCGTTTCGTCTTAAATTTTTAATGAATTTTAATTTTTAAAATCTTACTTTT